>JAQMWT010000181.1:0-89755 GCA_029834535.1 Chrysophaeum taylorii
AATATTAACCGTGTCGCTCTGCATTCAGGCAAATACTTTAAGCCAAGGGCAACCTCGTGCTACGTGGCTTCCTAGCTCCCTTGGCGCCGATTTCCTTTGGCACCTTCAGCCCAATGGCCACAATGACCGCAATCCGGTACTACTGGCTATTGCAGCATACAAGCAATTGCCTGTCTACCTCCAGAACGCCCGACGTCCCGAAAGCCTTCGTTCAGTCTGACATTGATGCTAACGTCTATGTTCAGTTACCAGACGGCATCAAGCTTATCGACCCCGATGACGCTAAGTACAAGGGCCGACGCCTACCGAAACTGCTGAAGTCACTTTATGGACTTCGACAATCGCCATCTCTTTGGAACAAAGAGATAGACGGCTTATTCCGTAGCCTTGGCTACAAGCGCCTGCATTCGGACTCTTGCCTATATGCTCGAGTATCCGCACATGCTAAGTTCGTCGTATGCAGTCTGTCTGTAGACGACATTGTTATTGTGTCCGATGATGGCACTCTTCGTACGGAGTTACAGGGTGCCCTCCACAAACGGTAAGCTGTAGAGCAGTTTGAACCTGTCCATACCCTCCTAGGCATGCGTGTGTGTCGCACATCTGATGGATCCATTTCTCTGGATGTGCAAGCCAAGCTTGATGAACTCTTCGCTGATCATCCTGTCTTGCAGCAACTAACTCCGCTTAAATATCCTATATCTTCGTCCTTCAAGTATAAGATGGCACTCCCAGCTCTGAAACAGAGTTGTACATCAACGCACTTTGCCACCCTCCTTGGCAGGCTGGTGTTCATGCAGGTGGCCTGCAGACCTGACTTCTCGCAAGCCTTGGGCAGGTGTTCGCGTGGTATGCATGCACCCACGTATGTTCACGTCCAAATGCTAGAGCACCTGCTCCGCTACCTGAGGAAGCCGGAAAACCGCTCACTTCGCCTCTGGTTCCATCCTAAAGGTAATGCTATCGAAGCTCACCTTCGCACTGTTTCCGCTAATAGAGTCGATCTCTCCACTGTGGTCGACTACCAACCGCAGGACGTATCCACTGGACAGTTTGATCCCATAGTAGCCATGGTCGACGCTGACAACGCCCCTTCATTAGCACAGGAAGATAGGAAATCTACCACCGGGTTTGTCTTCTATCTTTTCAACTGCCTTATTTGTTGGAAAAGCAAGCTACAACCGATTGTCTCCTGCTCAACTCACGAAGCTGAGTTGATTGCCCTCAGTATTTGTGCTGATGAAGCTGTTTGGCTACGCAAGCTGCTGTTGGAACTCTCCTTTGTCGTCAACCCCACCTTCTACGTCAACAATGTTAATGGTGAGAACACCGCTGATCCTGTTGACTTCGATGACAATGACAACCCAACTGCTGAAAATATGCGCTTCATCAGAAGCCTACCTCTCTTGTCTGACAATGCTGCTGCTGTTCACACCTCTAATAACCCAAATGGATCCTCTCGATCCAAGGCACTGTCGACCAGATGGTTTAAGATCCGTGAGTACATCTCGCTACAGAACATTCGAGTCCATCATGTTCCCGGCAAGCTAAACGTGGCTGATGGTTTTACAAAGCCACTTGCTGCTGAGTTCTCCACTTTTCGTTCTCTACTCGGTATGCATCATGCCTCTGATGACAAGTCTTTACAGGATCGAAGATGCCTAACCCTAGTGACCGCAACGTCGTTAAACTAGCCCTGGCCCTTCCTTCTTTTGCCACAATTTTGTTTGTGTGCGTGTGAATGTCTCTTATGTCTTTTCCTTGGCACTCCCGTGGCCGCGGCTTCTCCCCAGTCGTTCGAAGGACAGTCCCACGCTCGCTCTCCACGGCCGAACCTTCTCCCAGGTTGTCGCAAAAGCGACAACCCATGACTGCTGCTACTGCTACCCCACAGGCTGCTGCTGTTGCACCGACACCAGCCGAACATATCTCACCTCAGTCGCTAACGCTCCAGGACGGCCTCGGCATGGACTATGCTTTGTACGAACGAGGAATCTCGAGGAATCTCTCTCCTTGTGAACTTCCGTGTCCATGTCACCCCATTTCTCTCTTCTTTTATGCGAGTGGAACTCATCACTGCCATACATTCCGTATATGGGTCTACTGACTCTTCATTATTTGTGGAACTGGCCACATTCATATCCATGCGCTTACCCATTACTATACCTTGGGAAGCTGCTCCTGCTATTGCTTCTATTGGCTGCTATAGAGGCCCCAAACGCGAACGTTTCATTTTGTCGTCCTTTTGTGCGCAATGCCTCAATGATCTTCGACAACCGACTTTCCTCGACTCGACCACGTACAGTTCCAAGGCGCGAACGCCTCGTGAACTCCCTACCGAAGTGCTGAGTCACCTCAACACGGACGACCATAAGAAGAATGGTCACATCCCCATTTCGGCTATTACTATGGGTATGTGCTTCGCGTTTCAAAATACTGATCAGGTACCCACGCAACCTACCGTATGTGCTCGCAATGATAATTCTTTCCAATTCCCTTGTGGTGCGCGCTCAGCTGGTCATATGCGCGCTACCCTCATACGCATCTATCATTTGCCAAGGGAGTTATACACTCGTTTGACAAGTATGCTAGCTCAACACCCGTCACTTGTTAACTTGGTCTTACATTGCCATTCGCACTGGATCTTCGGCTTATAACACAGATGCACCTTGAGCATCTTAATTTCCTTGTGACTCTTGTTCGAACACAGAGTCGCAAAGCTCATGCTATGTTCAAGCCCCCCAAATTCCAACATGTGGCTACTACTGTTGCCCAATCGTGGGTACAACGTCTCGACGACTACGTATCATCTTCAGATGATACAAAACCGCCGTCACTCCTGGATGTAATGTTCGGCCCCACTTATACTCAGGCAGAACATCAAGACTTTCTGCGCTTTTTAAACGCGAAACACCCCCTACTTGCACAGCATGTGTTGACCGAAACGTCGTTAAACTACTCACTCTCCACATCAGACCCTACGCTGGAGATGTCTTCGCCATCGACACATCCTGCGCCTTTGCTTCGCTTGATGATTTCGATGCCTTGCGTCAACAAGTCGAACAACTCCAGGAAATTCATCGAATACACATCCGCAAGGTCAACACTCTCAGTGCTGAGAATCTATCTCTACGCACAGATCTACAGGCTGCCATTGCTTCAATCACCTCCCTGGAGAACCGGCTCTTTCCTCCTACAGCCAACGCCCACGTGTTACTTATAACACTGTACAAGATCACAGAGCTGTTGTCTCGCTCAACTCTTACCGCTCATGACCAATATGCCGCCAACCACTCCTCCCCGGACGATCACCTCCTTCATCTGCGTGACAAGTTGCTCTCATGCATTCAGAGCATTCCGCTCTCATGTGAATCGGAAGAGTCTTCTATCTTCTCGGAACCGTTCGCTAAGTCCAACTTATTGGAAAACCAACTGGACACCCTACAACTCGACTCGCTGGTGCCATCCATACTGAATGCTTTACTCGCACTCACATTCCGCATGGTACCACACCATTCAGCTATTGGTGTTCACCACCTTGCAGCAGAAGCTGACGACGACGAAACCAACCCTCTCGAACCAGTAGCGATGTCCACAACCTCAGATAGCCCTAACACACTGTCTGTCGTACCTGTATTTCGCAACGTTCTGGTCAAAAGCATCAAGTCTACACTCAGCTCCACCAAGTCCAAGCCTTAAGACACCCCTTCTATACTCTTGATGCTTCGTATGTGACCTCTGCGACCATCAAGACTGTATTCTCCTTTTTCTTTCCTTCATCATCATCTTTCTCAAGAGATGTTCTATAGTCGCACCTTGCGCTTAAGACATCTCGAGGGGGCGCAGAGAAATCTGCTGCCTCTTACCCTTGCCCGTCCGTTGAGAGCGTGATCTCTTCCTTACCCTTCTTCTTCCTTTCTACACAGTCAACTAGTCCTCTGATTTGTGCTCAAGCTCATCATCATGGTCTAGCGCGTCCCGAGGTATGTAGCACTATACACTTAACCTTTCTCGTGTAGTTCTAGATGCCGCCTGTCGTGTTCTGAGGATACAGGGAACATAACCTTTCATTCCCCGAATTAACCTTCCAGACGTTCATGATGAGACGGGATGGTTTCCAAGGTGACTTACCACTGCATGCTAAACGCTCTGCACTCCCCCTTCACTTCAAATTCCTATACCTGGACAGTTGTGCCTCCATCTCGTTAATGACCACGTTTGATTTCGCTCTGCCGAACCATGTCGTCCCTATTGATCCAAAATGTGCCCCCGTTGTCCAAACTGCCACTGGACAACAGCAAGTGTCGCACATCATGCTAGCGAAAAATATCGTGTCTCCGCTACCTGATCACCCTGGTATCGGCTACGTAAAACTTGATTGCGCTCTGTTCCTCAAACCAGTGCAGGGTCGACATTTATTTATCCTCAGTGCTCCCGAGTGGAACAAGGCTCAACTGACTGTCACCCTTAATGACAGCGAACAACCAAACATGTCACATCTCACAAGCTTGATTGACAAAGACGTCAATGTGCCTATTCATTTTGTAGATCAAGACCTCCCCGCACTACCGTGTCTACACTGGCACGTGATAGGAAACTTGAACTCCGCGATTTACCTTTTCCGCTGAAGAAGTACAACGAGAACCGGGATCTCTGTCAGTATTACCACTATATGGTTACAAAACTCAGCACACGCCCGTGGTTGCGCAACCTACTGATCAATCTTCGGACACAAAACGAGTATGTCAGAAAAAATACCCCTCCTCTTGCTTGACTGCGCACTCGACCAGCGTTCCTATCAACTACAATCAATGGTTCTCGCCAACCAACGGCCATGCTATTATGTTCTGGATTGTCAACACATGCGTTTCTGTCACAAGCCACTAATGACTTTGCTCTGAACATCGATGTTAAGATTGCTGTTGAGTCCGATGAAACTCTTGTGCGCATGTCACGAAAAGAATCCCCAATGTTATTACCTTTCAATCTCTTCCTTCTTTCCTCGATCATCTCCATGCCATTTCGGGCGAAGAAAGACAGACCCTATGTTGTGACATCGTCGAACTTACACCCCATATAATCAGCGAATCATCTACATGCTACCATCCTTCGCGTCTATTTCCTTCCTTTGGACTTACAGCCACTGCTGCGACCGAAACGTCGTTAAACTACCCGCCAACGGCACCTACTGCCTCGGCACAAGTTACAACTCCGTGTAGCAATCGCAGTCTGCTCAAGAACACCAAAACATCCGACTTGGTTAGTTTGCTCGACGACTCTCTCTTTGACAGTATGCTATCCGTCATCAAATTATTAAAACCCCTGGTTCTGCTTGCGGAGATGACGCCTCCACACAAGTTGATCCACAGGGATCACATCTCAGTGGCCAACCTCATTCACGCCACACTAGACTATACCGTCGATGTAGTCGACCGCTTCCCTATTTATCTTTGTGGCGATTACCAATCTCGGGAACGATGGATCTGCATTGCTCGCAGGTACAATACTGGACCCATTGACATACTGTCCTAGCCGAACCAGCACCCGAAGTGTTTCTTGGACATCGCTGATGACATGCACTCAGTGTCTAAAACACTCTGGCTGCCTAAGACTTTAGCTCAAGACTGGGTTCGCACGTACCCAGATCCGCCGCTTGTTCAATCACCAAAGACGTTTCCTTTATACTCTCGCACAGGTTCTGTTCGGCTAAGCTTCTATGAGCTTGAGACTCTGAATCTACTGTTTCTCAGGCTTCATTCACAGCAAGCTCTCGAACAAAATACTCACAAATCGCATTCTGAATGCACGTATCACCACTTAGGTTTTAGAAGATCATCCAACCAACCACTACCTGGATCGTCAAATCCCATCCGCCTCGAGGCATTCGTCACTCTATACAAATTGTTCGCCAGATATACAAATTGTTCGCCAGAATCGCGCCGAATACCCCTACACCTGTGTCCTATTATGTTGCGATTTTCGAAACTAACCAACCCGCACCTAGGTTATTCCTTACAACTTCCTCATCTACCTTCAATATCCACATCCTTACTGGTGGACACCATTCCGAAGGCAACCTACTAGTGAAAACAAGGCTAGCAAATATCAGGCTTCCATTGACGCATTTGGATCCACCTACACCCTAACTGCCTGCAATAAGTCCCGCTGATAAGACGCTTCATCTTGATTCGTTTCAAGGCTATCTTTGGCTCGTGCAAGCTTATTCCCCTGTCGACACAGCTCACGGCACCCTCCCTGCCATCCGCAATCTGCTCCAACAGTGCGCCCTTATCATGCCCCACTGTGTCGCCTATAACCAACCCTCCGATCGACAGTCTTTCAAAGACAGATACTTCTCCTTGGAAGACCACCATCTTTCTCACAGGAGATACATCGGTTACTTACACGGCAGCGACCGCAAGCTTGGATCCAAAATCCATTCTATGCTAGCTCCACTGCCCACCATACGGGGATATGCCAATATGATCTTGCTGGATCCTCGCTATGGCAAACTTCGCTATCCAACTCGATCTGAACCTGTTAGAGCCAACTATCATACTCGCCCTCAGGCAACCTTCTTACTCTCACTGAAGAAAGACCTGTGCTGTGGTCTTCTCAGCAATGCATTGCCTGCTGGCACTTACCACACCCTCTACACGCGTATTTGTCGCATAGTTGTCGATATGAAGTCTCTTATGTTGGACCCTCCTTTCCAAGTGATATCGCTACCTTGAAGAAGACCTATGTGTCTACTTTCGTCACGCATGAACTTTCGCTCTCCAGTCACAGCTCAGACACTATCTCTCAGGCAGATGCCTTCATGAGTTACATCTCCAACCGCAGCTGGACCGAAAAGTCGTTAAACTACCGCTCTTCCGGAACTCCACCTGAAGAAGCACTCTCTTGACCTCAACTGCTGCTGATGATGACTCAAAGATGACACTGACGCTCCCTCCTTAGATGCACCCACGGAGCTCAAATTCGACGTTCGTAGGAAGCGACATATCCCTGCCAAAGCAAATCCCCGTAAATCGCTCGCCCATGCCACGGTTGAATACCAGACAGAACGCCAAACAAAGAGCTAACCGCTTCCACAATGTACGCCACTGCCCTGACAACGTTGCTCCCAAAGCCCTTGTCTTTACAGAACTGCAATCAAATTTTTTTCTGGCGTATTTACGCACACTACTAACGCGACCGAATTCACGCAAGCTCCGGACTACTTGTTTGCCTTTTGCATATGATGAATGTGTGTTCACGCACGATATACTCCGACGCGTCCGGCCGTACTTCAACCAGTATATCATTACTCCCTGCCGGGTAGATAAAGGCATCAACCTTGTTACTTCCCCGCCTTCTCTTCACCAATTTTAAGTGCGAAGTCGAACAAAGTACAGGTTATGTTGTTTCTGCCTCCTCAACTTGCCTCCGTAACCTTATCATTGCTCATTACCGTGGTGCCAAGATCGTGGAACCTGCAATCCACTTTCCGTGGGCTGTAGTCCACACTATTCAATCATAAAATATTCCCCAAAATGCCTCACTCGAGCGCACTCACCATTCTATCATCAGCCCGCAGCAATTTCTGTATAATCGGTTAACAACACCTCAACATGGTCACCTCAAAATCTTTTGCAGTGAGTGCTTTCTCTTATATATTTACTTGAGCCTCACGAGCACCACAAATATGAACCGTCTCGACGACGCTATGTATATCTGTGCTGCGCTAACTCCCAAAACCCGCTTGTCTCCCCTCATGTTGCCCATCAAGCTAATGTTGTCCTTAATCCCGAAAATAGCCAGCTCCGCGTTACCTCCAAGCTGACCTTCACCTATATGATCCAACGCTCCACCCCGGATCCTGAGCATGCTCCTCCACCTGATGCTCCGTCTGTGTCCTTCGACATTGACCCTCATCGAGATGAAGACCCATCGGCAAACTTTACTGAAACTGCACTTGCCCAGCTTTCTCGGGTGCAGCTAAATGAACTATCCTCCCATTTTGCTGATAATACCGGCAATAACCGCTATGACAGAGGCTGGGTGGACTATTGCTTTATTTATGAGACGAGATCTTCTGCCAGAGCACGTCCTGAAGCCGACAGGCTATGTCATCCGTCTGCCGTCTGATTAGTCCGCTATTCTTGAGTTTGCTTTGGATCCCTATAATTCCGTTTCCAACAACGCAAGCGATAAAAGGCGTCTCGAACCCCCTGCCTCTTGGATTCCCTATGTTGAAGGATCGTCCACTCACCAAAAACCCAACGTACATTTAACTCAGCTGCTGAACGACACGGACTCTGAGCTGGAACACACAGCTCATGTTTTCGCGTCGCTTACCACGCCAGCAAATGGACAACAATCGAAACCTTTAACGCACGACGCCTCCGTAACTCAAAAGACGCTAGCCAGCCGTTTTCACCTAATGATCTTAGCTACTACCGCCCTGGAGACTCCTATGTCACCAGAGCTCGCAGTCCTGGTCAATCTAACGACCGACCTGTTTATGCGCGCACGTTCGACCGACCCGCCCGATCTGATATGAAGCTGTTGGATCGCACAAAGCACACGATGCACGCACTTAAAGATCAATTTCGTGAGCTATCTAAGCATACTGCCCAAATTGCGACTACGTCTCAATTGCAAGATAAGACCAACAAGCTGTTTGAGACCCTACTACAATCGGCTGATATCATTGCCACTACAACTTCCGATGATATCTCCGACTTTCTCCGCCTTAATGATCAACTGTCCTATGCCGAAGATATCGTGCGAAACGTTGATATACATCTGCTTTCGACCGCAGCGTCGTTAAACTATGGGGCAGAACAATCATCTGTGTCTGCACCCAATCCCTCTACTCCACCGAACGCAAATGGCAACAGCCCTCCACCCGCCATTCCTCCTACTGAATCACTCAATCTAACTGCGGATGCTATTGTGCAATTATCACCGGAGCGGCTGAATGCGCTCTCTTCTCATGTTACCGCAGCCCTGCGTCTCAAGAGCTCTGCTCACGCAACATCTCTGCCTGCTACTCCATCGCCCACCAAGCAAGATAACCTTTCGCCATTCGACATCGATAAAGGTTTAGGAGCTGACGACGGTGAACCAACTGCACCCGTAACCCCTATTAAATTCTCCCAAGTGATCATCACTTCCAAGCTTCTTAGCCAACCTAATTTGTTTGCTGCAAGCACTCCCTCTACCAGCTCTACCAGTGTGCCTCACGAGTATGTGTTCCTTACCAAATATCGGAGAGATCACAACCTCCCCCTTCATTTCCAATTTTTATATCTGGACAGCTGTGCTTCCATCTCGCTTATTACCACGTTTGATTTTGCGTTACCGAACCACATTGTGCCAATCGATCCAAAATGTGCCCCCGTTGTCCAAACTGCCACAGGACATCAACAAGTTTCGCACATCATGCTCGCGAAAAAACATTGTGTCTCCACTGCCAAATCACCCTGGTATCGGCTATGTGAAATTAGATTATGCCTTATTTCTTAAGCCAGTGCAAGGTCGTCACTTAATTATTCTTAGTGCACCTGAATGGAACAAGGCTCAGCTGACCGTCACCCGCAACGACAGTGAACAACCACGCATGTCACACTTAACTAGTCTGATTGACAAAGACGTGAATGTGCCTATTCACTTCGTTGATCACGACCTACCAGCATTACCGTGTCTACCTTACGCCCTGGCACGTGACAGGAACCTTGAATTACGCTCGCTAGCATTCCCGCTGTAGAGATACAATGAAAATCGTGATTTACTCCACTATTACAATTATCTGGTTACGAAGCTCTCAGCACGCTCTTGGCTCCGTATCCTCCTTCTCAATCTTCGGAAGCAAGACAAGTACGCTAGGAAAATCACCTCACCTCTTGCCTGACTGCGAACCCGATCACATGCGAAGAAACCGTCGAACATACAGACTAATGCCTACAAGCCTCTTGTCCAAGCAATTTCTCGCTCCTTCATTCTGCACATCGCCGATTATAATTCACTAGGTGATGAAGAAAAGCCACCGTCTGTTTTCGAAGCAATGCAGTCTCCTACTACGTACACTGAGGCCGAACGTAAGGACTTCGCAGGGCTTTTGGCTTCCAGGTATCCTCAGCTTTATGCTGAACTTGCCGATGCGACCGAAACGTCGTTAAACTACCCGCCAATGGCATCTACTGCCCCGGCACCAGCTACTGCTGCTCCCTCCGATCTCGACCAGCTTTCCTATCAACCACACATAACAACTCTCGCAAACCAACGGCTATGCAATTATGTTATGGGTTGTCTACACCTGCGTTTCTGTCACAAGCAACCAATGACTTGGTCTTGAACATCGACGTCAAAGTTGTTCTCGAGTCCGATGAAACTCTTGTGCGCATGTTACGTAAACAATTCCCCGATGTTATTACCTTTCAATGTCTTCCTTCGTTCATCAATCATCTCCATGCAGTATCGGAAAAATAAAGGCAAGATTTCTGTCGTGGCGTGATAGAAATAACCCCGCCGTGCACAAATCGAAATCTACTCAAGAGCACTAAAACATCCGACTTGGCCAGTTTGCTCGACGACGCTCTCTTTGACAGTATGCTCTCTGTCATCAAATTACTGAAACCGATGGTTCTGTTAGCGGATATGACGCCCCCGCACAAGCAGGTCCACGGGGATCACATCTCCGTGGCTAATCTCATACACGCCACACTGGATAATACCGTTGATGTGGTCAACCGCTTCCCTACTTACCTCTGTGGCGATTACCAAGCCCGGGAACGATGGATCTGCATTGCTCGCAGGTACAACACTGGACCCATTGATCTGCTGTCCTGGCCGAGCCAACACCCCAAGCGCTTCTTGGACATTGCTTATGATATCCACTCAGTGGCTAAAACGCTTTGGCTTTCTAAGACCTTAGCCAAAGACTGGATTCGCGCCTACCCCGATCCCCCAACTGTTCAGTCACCAAAGACATTCCCTTTATACTCTCGTACAGGTTCTGTTCGGCTAAGCTTCTATGAGCTTGAGACCTTGAATCTACTGTTTCTCAGGCTTCATTCACAGCAAGCTCTCGAGCAAAATACTCACAAATCGCATCCTGAATGCACGTATCACCACTTTGGTTTTAAAAGATCCTCTAACTAACTAACTAACTTCAGACCTCTCCCGAGCATGGGAGCCAGGCCGGACCGACAGGAGCCAGTCCGGACGGAATCACTTGCCTGTAGACGAGGAGCGCCGAAAGGTCGGTCGGCGGAGAGTGACCATCAAGCTTGTCGCAATGCGACGAGGAGACCGCGATGTGACTGACAACCAACTCGCCGATAACCTTCCGTCTTCGCCCCCCGGCCATACCCCGTCCCACTGCGAACGTTCCGGCTGCCAACCGGCCCGCCCGGGAGGCGAATAGGTGCCAACCTACGCCGGGAGGGCGGATGCCCTCGCAAGGCTCAGGATTCATGAGGCACCGTCCTCCATCGCAACCGCAGTCGGCGATCAGGGTAAGGATCCTCTAACCAACCACTGCCTGGATCTTCAAATCCCATTCGCCTCGAGGCATTCGTTACTTTGTATAACTTGTTCGCCAGAATTTCACCGAACACCCCCACACCTGTGTCCTATTATGTTGCGATTTTCGAAACTAACCAACCCGTACCTAGGTTATTTCTTGGATAGATTTGACCCTCTCCGGGTACATGGTAGAGACTGCGTGCAGTCTTAGGCGTGTACAGACCATTCCGCTTGTCACATGCTACAACACAAGGTAGGGATTTAAGCCCTACCTCCTTAAGGACATTAGGTCCCATAGAAGCGCTTACACTGACAACGAGGAACGAAGCCTCTGTTAATTAAACAGAACACCCCGTACCTGACGGTACGCACCTGGAGGCCTACTCCATGTTGGAAAAGAGCTTCAGACTGGGTTCTTCATAGTCATGAAAATATATAATTGCGGAATGGAAAGGAAGGAAAGAGGGAAAGCCGAATTACGGAGAGAAAACCCTCTTGTAGAGATAGGTGCGAAATGTTCCAGTGTCGTACACATAATAGTGTAGCTCTCTGGACCCCCTCAACGTGTGAAAACGGTTTATGCATTTCAGACGTTCTTGGGGCGGAACTTGTGCAATATACATGAGAACAGTGAAACAAACAACAACAAAACAGGACAAATTAAATGTGATGTCGAGCGTGTTGTGATGTTGCGTAAAGAAGCGGTATCGGTATCCACAACATCCGATGTGTGGTCCAATTCATCCTCGCTATTATCGTCCAGTTCCTTTAACACTGGAGAAGACGAATTGTGATCATCGGAGGATAGGTCGTTAGCAGTATTGGTATTGTGCGTTGTCATTGCATCACTCAAGGTGACCAAGGGTGCCATAACAGACGAGAGGAAGGACATAGCAGCATCTGGTGTAAGAGCGTGTATATCCAATGCAGGAATAACACGATCATGTACATCAGACATAGCTGTGTGTAAGCTGTGAGCTGCTTCGTCGATTAGAACTCGCTGTGCCTCATTATACGTATCTGGAGGGAACTGTCCAATGGACGAGATAAGCGACCGAGAGATGATATGGACAAATACAACAGAGGTCGGGATTATAGTGTCCTGATGCATTTGAAGACTCGACAAGATGTTGTCTACCAAATAGACATGCTTGATGTTCTCGGTCACTTGAGTATTTAACGTTTCGTAGGCCTCTTGCATCTGTGTGAGACAAGTTTGTGCAAGCGATCGTTGATGTTCTCGTGCCATCAATTGCTGTTCGGTGTTAGTGAGACGTAAGGATAAAGACCGAATCTCTTCTTTTAATTGGTGTAAAGATTCAGCCATATTGTCGTTAGCTTTACCTGGCGTGGGTTCAGCGGGTGGATTATCGATCGGCGCTGGTGACACATCTTCAGAAGAAGTATTATCAGAAAAGGTATCAATTATTTGGGATGGGTAGCCAACCTGGACTAACACGTTTTTAAATGCCAATTGTTGATCAGGTGGAAGTTGGCGAAAGTAGTTAAGCATTGGCGGTACCGTCTCGGAAGAAGTTGCGTCAAGTTGACGAGAAACATCGTTAACAAAGCGTTCGATGAGCACATTAAGTAACTCATCAGGATTGGTGACTACACAGGTTTTATCTTCAACGGACTGTAACAAAGACCAAGCTGCCACAAGCATCTCAAGATTTACACTCGAAATGAAGGGCAGCTGACGCAAGAGCGGGGCATTAGCGTCAGGGTTGACGATAATTTTAGAAGCATCGACGTTAACGGTTGTCGTAATCTGTATGAGCGCCTCTTTGAGCAGCTTGTTAATAGCAATGGACTTTCCAAGGCGGAGGATTATAGCTCGCATGTGGGCAGCTGGATCATTATAGCAAGAGAGCTGGAAGGGGTCTTGATTATTGCGAATTAACGCTATCCCGTGATGTGATAAAGTGCACATCACGCAAATCAACAGAAAGAAGGGGCGCGGTACATCGAAGCAATGCGATGCATGTTGCTCAGACGCGAGATGGTCTTCAATGATTTGTCGTATCCTATCCGTTTTAAGCTCATCTTTAGTGCATATGATGATTACAAGGGGTGTACCCGGAATATCGGTTTTATTATAGCATTCGGTAAACGCCATATGTACTTTGACAACCCTTTTAATGGGTGGAAAGCGGTGAAAGCGAATACCTTCATTAGGTGATATAGCGGGAGCATTCCGGATGCGCTTTGCTTTTACGCACAGCAATGAACTGAGATATTGGACATTATCCACAAACTCTGTCTGTTGTGCTTCCGTAAGCAGCTGCTGCAAAGACTTAAGCCAACACTGAGGATCCTTATGTTGTGGGAGAAGAAAATTGGGTGGCGAGGAACCAAGAGCAGTAACGTTCCCTGACATCATCGCCAGTACGTCAAACTTGCCGTGTTTGAGCAGGAAGTACTCAGACTTCGCTGCTTGCGATTTAGACTGTTGTTGGACAGTTGCCTTGGGCGCCTTGGGCGTCACGGGCGTAGATTGATGTCCTTGAGCAACCGACAAATAGGTTTGATGCTTCCGATTAGGAGAACTAGTCGGAGCAACGCTTGGATTTAAGGCATTAAAGGGTGGTGATAGTGACGACACGCCACCACGGCTACGGTTCAGTACAGAATAGCGCCGGCTCGCAGCATCCTTGTTTTTAGTAGGATTCATCTTAAAAAAGGATCCCCACATCGCGTCTTTCATTGCATTTCACATTTTAGCGAGCCAGTATTCCTTTACATAGGAGGGTTAGTTTAAAGTCATTTCGATATAATGAAGGGTAAGGATTAACCATTTTGTTGAGCTATGGGCTGTTGTAAGCCAAGTAACGTGCGAAATCTGCTGAAGAGCGGAGCTCCAAAGGGTTTAGTATATCCATCGGCGATATTATGGGTACCGGGAACATGATGTAGACGTACACGTTTTAACTGTGCGTAGTCGCGAATACGGAACCAGCGTGTGCTGATAGCTTTGGCCATAGTCGCACTGTCGGGATTATTAGATAGATGAATAGCAGAGGCAGAGTCTCCAAGTATAGGACTGTTACGTATGAACGACATATCCGATGGGAGGGGATTGTCGTGAGCATCATAATATAGTAGCAGGCCTTTCCCTGAAGGTTGGCGAAGATAAAAATGAGGATTTATAGCGAATGCCATTTCCGTTAACAATTTGCGCAACCAGACCACAGCATCGGCACACATATTAAGGGCGATAAGTTCACTCTCATGCGTAGAAGTATCTGTGATAGGCTGCAACTTGGACTTCCAAGTGATGAGAGAACCAAACAAAAAGATGGCGTAACCGGTTGTATACTTGCGGTCTTGTTCATAAGAGGGTGCGTTATCGGCATCAACGAACGCGACCAATGGATCAAAGTTACCTGAATTGACTTGTTCTTTAGTGTAATCCAACGTGGTGGCCATGTCAGTGCGATTGCCGATAAGAAGTCTAAGATGGTCCATTAGAGCGGAAGAGCCAGAGTAGTACCAGAGTCGGAGATTGCGATTTTCGGGCTTGCGCAAGTAGCGGAGCGTCCCTGTCAGTACTTGAACATGTAGAAATGCTGGATTATGCAATCCTCGAGAGCAACGACTAAGACTTTGGGGTAAATCAGGGCGACAGGCCAATTGGACAAACGTGAGCTTGCCGAGTAAGGTGGAGAAGGTATGAAGAATAAGCTTGTCCATATCAGAAGATGGCTCTCCAGTTTTATACGTGGTTGATGGTGACATCGGTGTGGAAGTGGGACGCAACTGTATTAAAATGGGGTACTCTTCGAACAATGCATCAAGTTTAGCCTGACAGTCCAGTGATATAGAACCATCAGTAGTACGCGTTATGCGCATGCCTAAGAGAGTATGGACTTCCTCGAAGGTGTCGACTGAGTATTCCTTTTCCAGGGCTTGCTGGAATTCACGACGTAGAGTTTCCGAAGTACAGCTGATGACAACATCGTCGACTGAGAGCGTGCAAATTGAAAACGTAGCATCAGGTAGAGTTGCCGAAGTACAGCTGATGACAACATCGTCTACTGAGAGCGTGCAAATTGAAAACGTAGCATCAGCTTGGACTTTAGCGTAAATGCAGGTGTCTGCTCGAAATCGTGTATAGCCTAATGAATCAAAGAAGCCGTTTATGGTTTGATTCCAAAGGGCGGGGCTCTGGCGTAATCCGTAGAGAGATTTAACTAGCTTTGGGAGACGGCGGCCTTGATATTTAGTATCTTCGGGATCGAGAAGGTAAATGCCTTGTGGCAGTTTAACATATACGTGAGAGTCGATGGGAGCTTGAACAAAAGCGTTAGGTACGTCGACATGGTAGACGGGAAGTCGCAGATGGGCTGCTAGCGCCAGAACACAACGGATGCCAGTAAGCTGTGCCATAGGGCTGAATGTGTTGAAAAAGTCGGGTGCCCAGAGAGGCTAAGAATCCTCGTAGGACTAGGCGTGCTTTATGTTTAAAATATTGACCGGCAGCATTGGTTTTTATACGTAGGACGAGGCGGGTGTCAATAGGCTTTGAGTTGGCCATTGGCAACGCGAGTTTAAAGCAGCCAAACTTACCAATATCAAAAATCTCTTTGGAGATGGCGGAGATATAAGCTTTGCGATCAGCGTGTGAAAGACCTTTGAGCCAGTTCAACTCATATTCATCAATTTTGATATCTTTGGCTTGAATCTTGTATTCGTCCGAACCAACAGTGCTGGGGTCACGAGCCGTCGTAAGATGGGTGATTGCGTAAGAAGCGACATTATCGTGAGTGTGAGCGTGATCGGGATCTTCGACGAGTTGAACAACTAGTAGAGGAGCATCACCAAGGTGGGTTTCAATGTAATGCGATTGCACGGTGATATAGTCTTCGATGGCGGAGAGGTGAGGCTCGGAGGCACCATAGGAGGCGTCATTCTGATCCAAAATGGAGTGGGGTGTGAACAAAGCATAAGCATATTGAGCGGGAGGAACCTGAAAGGCGTGAGCATGTTCGGAAATTAGATGAACGAGAGCTTGAGAAGGTGAAAGTCTGCAAGGTTGACGTCGTCGCAGAAGTGAACGTGAGGAGACTCGGGCGATGGGTGGCTATGGCTCCTATGACACATAACTGAAGAGGACTGTGAAAGCGCTTGGTGAACATGGTGATGAAGGGATGGTGTAAATTCCCCCTCTGGAGGTATAGCCGTCCAGTGGATGCCATGAGCAAGATGATGGGAGTGGAGGGTGGGGTCGCAAAAAGTTATGTGCTGCTTGGAGAGGTCATACTTGAAGTCGGCAAGCGTACCACCGGCTTGTTTATAAGCGGCAATAGTAGGCGAGGCAATACGAGTAAGAACATCCTTGAGATTGTTCTTGCGACGAGGTTGAGGGTGATGAGGACCACGGGTGAGACGTAGGACATCCTGCGAATAGAGAGACCGATAAGATGGTAAAAGTGGCAGAGTGTCGGAGGACACTTCAGATGTAGGAGGTGTGGTGACGGGAACAGTGGGTGCGGAAGCAGCTGGAGCACATGCGGGAACGGGAGAGGGAGCATGGGGAGGAGGAGCAGGAGTCCCCCTCTCGTGGTCAGTGTCGGTAGGCATAGCAGTCCCCCTCTGCGCCGCATCATTGGGGGTGCTGTGAACAGAGAGGGGAATGTCGGGTGAAGGTGCTGGAGGTGGATGCTGTTCATAATCAGGAGGAGATTTAGAAAGAATACGAGGAAAGGTCAGTTTAGAGGAAACACGGACTTGGCCGTTTTCAGGATTAAGGACAACATCGGCTAAATGATTAACATGGGGTGTTATTAAAGGGTTTATGACATTAGCACCACATAAGTAGATGTAAGGACGACATCGAGGCTCATATTTATGAAATTCGTTAGGTTCCAAATGCAGATAACAAACAGAACCAAAAGGTTTGAGGTAGTCCTGTTGGGGAACATTACATTTTTCTAACAAAACTTGTTGCGGGCTTAGGACTTTATTATAAATACGCTCGAGGGAAACGTTAGGGAGGAGATTATACGATTGGATAGCATGTATAACAGCCCTCGGGTAATGTGGTGCCGGATCTGTTAGGGGGTGACCTTTATAGGATACATTAAGCATATGCCGGAGTCGTGCAGACGCGGCAGTGGCTACGTGACCAACAGCGGCTTCTACTTCATGATTAAAGACACGTAAGTAAGGGGGGGACGCGGACATGTTAATACCATGTTCCACACGAAAGGGGGTTGTTACATGCTGAGATAAATAGGGTTTAAAGGAATCACAATAGATTTGTTTTAACTAACTAACTAAACTAACTTCGGACCTCTCCCGGGCATGGGAGCCAGGCTGGGCCGGTAGTAGCCGGTCCAGGATCACAGAGCAAAAAATCACACAGTTGGGGTAGAAGCTTGGGAAGAAATTGCATGGATGGCGGACCGCCACTGCGCGCGGTCTTGTGCGAGGTCGTGCCACGAGTTGAAGGGGATGTCGCATTTCCGGAGTGCCTTGGCGAGCGACCTCCCGTACGTCATCTGCGGAGCCCCTGGTGGGCGCTTGGAGCGGACCCAAGACGAGAGCATCTTGCGAGGGAGTCGAGAGAAGGGCATGCGGGCGACGTGACCGGCCCAGCGGAGCTGGCGGCGCGTGACGTAGACGTCGATGGACTCGAGGCCGAGGCGCCGCCGGAGGATCTCCGTTGAGATGTGGTGGGACCAGGTGTGTTTCCGGGTCACACGACACATGACGCGGGCGCACTGCGCGTGGAAACACCGCAGCCGGCGGAACAGGACCTCGGTGAGGCACCACGATTCCGCACCGTGAAGGAGGATGGCCAGGACGAGCGAGACATAGACGAGGCGCTTGGCGCGAGCAGAGACGGACTTCGAGGCGAAGATGCAGTCCCGCAAGGCACCGAAGGCCTGAGACGCCTTCTTGATCCGCGCGTCGACGTCTGAGTCGTCGCGGCAGTCGCGCGAGAGGACCGAGCCGAGGTACTTAAACTGGTCGACGACCGGTATGAAGCGGCCGCGCCCGAGCTCGATGTCCGAGAGGTTCGTGTCGTCGAACGACTTTGGGTCGCCGTACAGGTGTGCCGGGCGAGCGACGAACAGCATCTCCGTTTTGGACGCCGCTTTCGTGTGTCGGTTGCCGCAATGCACCTCCATGCCCCAGGCGTCGCAGTGTTCGATGAGGCGCGGTGTCTCGCTGGCGGCGATGTGGCGGTCCCAGAAGAGAAAGGCAACGTCGTCGGCGTACGCCGATTCATCGAAGGGAAACTCGTCGCCGCGAGCGGACCAACTCCGGTTCGTCATCTGAAAGTCTTTCCGCGTACGGTAGACACATGGGGTGCGGCCATGGCGTCGTCGAAACGACGTCGTCAGTGCCGCCATGAACAGCACGAACAGGACGGGGCCCAGGACGTCGCCCTGCTTGACGCCGATGATCGAGTCAACCGAGGCGACGACACCGCTGACCGAGAAGTGGACCTGGATTCGGTGGAGGCCCTTGATGACTGCGACGAGCTTCGGCGGGACGCCGAACTTCAGGAGCACCTCCCAGAGAAGCTCTCGCGGGACGCGGTCGAACGCCTTAACGAAATCGATGAACAGTACCCACGAGTCCTGACCGTGCTCACGCCGCTTCTTCAGCGCTAGCTTGAGCGAGAAGGTGGCGTCGGACGTACCGCGCTCGGGTCGAAAGCCACATTGAGACTCGTGATCGAGGGCCTCGCAGATGACGTTGAGTCGCGCACGGACGATGTTCGAAACGATCTTCTGCGCGACCTCGAGCATCATGATCCCGCGGTAGTTGCCCGGCAGGGAGAGGTCCCCCTTCTTGGGGAGAATCCCGAGGAGGCCTACGTCCCACTCGGCCGGCTGGACTTCAGACTCCCAGAACTCGAGGACTACACGCTCCAACAGCGGGAGCGTGCGAGCGTCGGTGGCGAGCGCCTTCCAGACCTCCGCGCGCAGGCCCGATTCGCCGGGCGCGGTGCAGTTCAGCTGACCAACGGCCCGTTTTATCGCCTCCTGCGTCGGTGGTTCCCCGAGTTCCGGACGGATCGGCAACTGGTCAACGTCGTTGATCACGGTGGGGTCGTAGCGAGCTTGTCGACTGTAGAGCTGCTTGAAGTGCGCCTTGAACACGTCGGCGTTCTCCTGTGGCGACGAGCACCTGCTACCGTCGGCCTTCGTCATCTGCACCTGCCTAGCCAATGTGGTCTTCGTGAGACCGCGTCGGAGCCGTTCGACCGTATTCCAGTATTTCGAGGTGCCGCCGAGCGACTCGCTTCCCGCGTTGAGTCCGGCACACAGACGAGTAATCCATCGCTCTTTCGCCCGTGCTACGGCCTTCGCGAGCCGCGACTTGATCGCCCGAAGGTCGTCGAGGATCGTGGACGCCGAGCGAAGACGGCGCCGGGCACCGAGCGAGAGCACAAACGCGTGGAGGGAGTTGCGTCGCTCGATCAGAGGCTGGAGTTCTTCCGCCGCGTCCTCAAACCATCCGGGTCGGAGGCGTCGGGTCTTCGGCAGTAAGGCGTCAGAGGCCGAGGCCGCCGCCCGCGCAAGGCGGGAGTACGGCGAGGACGGCGAGCCCTGGTCGGCGTCGGCCTGGTCGGCGTCGGGTATCTCGTCCGTGGCGTCGGTCGGTGCGTCGTCGGTCGCGTTGTCATGTGACCCACGGCCCAAGCCGAAGATGTCGAGCACTCTCGAGCACCACCGGCGCCGGAATCCGAAGCGCGTGCTTTCTGAGCGCAGGGGAGCGTAGTCAAGGCGCGCCAAAGGGCCGTGTGCCAGGAGGCCGTGCGAGGCGGACTTTGACGCGCAGGATGCACTTGAGAGCGCGGTGGTCCGAGTCCACGAGGCTGCTGGTCAAACCCACATCAGCGAACCGGTGCACGTCGCGCCGCCGTGAGATCATGTGATCGAGCTGGTACGTTTTCCAGGAGCGCGGGTGCAGCCACGACGCGTAGGCGCGCTTGCGGAAGAACGTGCCGACCGACGCCAGACGCCGTGTTGCGAGGAACGTGTGGAGACGGCGGCCAGCGTTGTTGACGTAAGGCGCCCCGTAGGGCCCACAGGGGCCGTCGACGACGTACTTGGAGCGCACGCCGAGAGCCGCGTTCCCGTCCATCCCCAGGACGAGGATGTCGTCCGGCCGTCGCGCTTGAAGCGCAAGGTCAATGTCGTCGAAGAACGCGTCCCATTTTTCGTCAGGCGCGGTTCCGACTGGAGCGTAAGCGCTCATGACAAAGAGGCCGAGGTCTCGATCGTCATCGTCCTGGACATCGAGTCGCAGCGCAATAACTCGCGCAGATGCGCGGATAACGGTGCTGCCGCTCGCGTGCCACGCCTGTTGCGCCGCAGGGGACAGCACCACGGCCACACCCTGGCTGCCGCGGGAAGACTGCTCGGAGGCTGCCAAACCGGAACAAACAGCGACGTAGCCGTGTCGCTCGAGCGACTCGTTGCCGGTGAGCCACGTCTCCTGCAACGTGGCCGCGAAGATGTCCCGCCGCCGTAAAGATGCGAACAACTCTTCCTTATTCTCGTCGCGTCGCAGACCGCGAACGTTTTGGTCCACGAATAATCGACCCGTCCGTCGCTTTCTACCCAACCGAGCGAACCCCATCCCAGCGCAGACTTTCCGGGTGCTAACCGGCCAGCCCGGGAGGCGGGCAGGCACCGTCTCACTCCGGGACGGCCGGGGCCGCCGCAGGGAGCAAGCGTATTAGGCGCCGTCCTCCATCGCAACCATAAGGTTAACGATCGCAAGGGTTAGGGTAGATTTGTTTTAGTTGTACATTAACATAAGTAGAGCAAAAATTGTGGACAAACTCAAGGGCGTTACAAAATTCGCTGGAGTTAGTACTACGACAAAAGTACACTAACGAAACTTTAGAAGTGAGACACTTAAAAACAATGATATGTCGAAAGGATCCCCATTCCGAGAGAACAGATACGTAACCACCGTCACATGCCCAGGCTTCACCAGGTTGAAAAATTTTTTCGAATGATGGTTGCTTGGTAAGATGGTGTGGATGAGGGAAGCGTTTTTTATGAATCGTACAATCCACACAGAACTTACGGTAGGGTACGTCAGATGGGTGATGTCCCGGACTGGCAATAACCTGAACAGCTTTTATAGCTTGAGAATCACTAGAATGGTGGATGTTGTGAAAATTGGTAGCTCGCTGTTGTGCATCTCGAAATGCGAGGGTGCCCCTGGCATGAACTTTCTTATCGAAGGGCGCATGCTTCTCAAGGAGCTGTCTTGGTGTTATGATAAGAATTTGTCTTTCTTTCGTAGGAGATGATATATCTGCGGATGAGGTGTTGGAAAGGAAGACATGAGATACTGAATCGAGATGAGAAGATGGGAGTTCGTGGTTAGAAGCAAGATTATCACTAAAAGAGATTTTTTTATTATATATGTATAACATTGTAATGGAACTCTGGTGTAATATTAAGGATGTATCTGTTGGGAATGTATTTGTGAAAAAGGTCGACCTATAGTTTTTGGTTAGAGAAGCATGATCAGGGTCAAAAGATGGTGATAGCGTTAATTTACGCAAGTCATAGACAAGCTGACACAAATGTTTATAAATTACATGATGTGTTCCAGCCGGAATAGCATTAGCGATTATGTCACAGCACAGGTCCGGGGACAAAGACAAAAGAAAATTGATTTGGTACGCTGTTAAGTTATTGGCGCGTGCCAATTCACGAGTAGAGTAATGTCGAATGCGATCGAGTCGTGGATTGTACACGAGCATATTAGCAAATCCACGAATGGTAGGAGTGGGCGTGTATATAGAATGAACTTTGGCACCCATCTTCCTACCGCTTGATGTAATAAAGCCCAGGTATCTGCTTTGGGACAGATGCATGTCACTTAAAGACAACATTTCATCGACAAATTCGAGACGATTTTCCTAAGGGTAGAAGACAAAAGAATCGTGAAATACAGGAGAAGTATAGGGAACCAGTGCTTGTACTAGACGACGCGTGTCTTGATTTTCATTATTATTATGGTATGCTTGGCAAAGCCAAAGAAAACCAGTAACAAGATCGAGAGAAGCAGTCTTATCGATTCCGGCATCATGTGTTAGGAAGGTATAGGTTTCGCCAAAAGCATTTATATGTGCCTGGTATTTAGAAGAGGAGTTAGAAACTGTTATGTCTCCGCCCGTGTGTCTTCCACCGGTGATGTAAATGATGGGGGAAGTAGAGGATTTATTTAAGAATAACCTGTGAGATGGTTGGTTAGATTCGATAGTTGTAATACGAAAGGACACAGGTAATGTGATAGATTTAGGGAATAAACGTCCCATAATACTATAGAGGAGCAGAAGAGCTTTGAGTTCAATAGGAGATCTCATACAAGCAAGTGGTTTTCTTGAATTAGTCAAGAATCCCAGGCGAAAGTTAGAAATGCCCTCCATGTCATCTTGACTTGGATGTTCGACTGTTTTGTTAGAGTGCAAACGAAGAAACAACATGGTTAAGGTTTCAAGTTCAGTCACAGTTAGACGAACAGATCCTGTGCGACTGAAGATGTTTTAGGTTTTAGGTGTGGACACAAATGGTATGTCGGGAAAGACCTGCGTCCAAGGTTCGTCGACTATTAACTTGCGACTGATGGAACTAGCGTGATCTGCAATGTCCAGAAAGGAAGTAACTCGTTCGTTAGGCCAGGAAAGCAGATAAAGATGGCCGGTGTTATATTGCGTGCAACGAGGATCCATCTTTCCCTGGCTTGATAATCTCCACACAAATAGCATGGAAATCGGTCACATATATCCACCGTATAGTGCATCGTTGAGAAGATGAGGTTGGCAACTCGTATATGGTCTTCATACGATGCGGAATGTGGTGGTGTCATTTCCATGAAAAGAGCAAGCGGCTTTAAAAGTTCAAGTACACTTAGAGCACTTGGAAACAAGGAATCGTCCATATCACGCTCGAAGGTTGAAATGGATCTCCCATTGATTATGTTGCGATTTGTGCATGGGGATGTCAGTTCCACTATATCGGTGTAATATCGTGCACGTTCAGCGTCCGATGCTCGATGGAGATATGTCAGAAACTTGGGTAGGGATGGGAAAACTTCGATGGAATTACCAAAAAGTCTTCGTAGCATGTGCGTGAGATTGTCGTCGCTCTCAACAAGAACTGTAACGTTGATGTTGATTTGCAAGTCATTAGAAGCGCAAGCCAAGAAGGCAGGAGTGGACATCCCAGAGCAAAGTAGAGTTACAGTAGGTGTGCGTGAGCTAGGAGACGTAGTTACTGTGTGAAGCAAACGTGTGGTAACCTTGCGTCATACGGGAGGTGGGAAATGCTTGCGTATGTAAGGCAGCTGCGAGTGCATTGACTCCAATATGGTTTTGAGCCATGGGACGTAAATTACGCGTTCCATGAGGGTGGAATATAGCTTAAAGCATTTCGCGTTGTTCATTAAAAGCACTTAGTATGAACTGTAGTGAGCGAAGTTCCATTCTACGCGCCTTTGCTTGTTGTAGCGAATAAATTGGTAGAGTAGGCAACAGGTTATTCAGTCTAAACAAAGTAATCTTGACATTATCATCAATTTTACTCTGGATAGATGATTGTCCTTTAAATTCAACTCCATAAAGATGTATACCAAGTTTATCTTCTCCCCATTGAGTCATGCTGATGATGTGCAGATCGGGATCGTTATGGTCGTTTTGCTTGGGTAGGAAAAGCGCAACGTCTAGCTTTACATATCCCACATTTGGATGCTTCGGGAGAGCGGGGATGACCGTCTTTATAATCATAGCATGTGTGATACTCTGCGTATCCGTAGCAGTCTGGATAGCAGGTGATAAGGACTCGGGTAGCTTTGCGATGTGGATAGGATCAGCGTAACGTTTAAAGTTAATTACATGTTGAGAAGCACATGTGTCAGCATATCCTGGCGTAGTCATTAGCGGCAAATTGTACTCGTTGTACAGTTTAAGCATTGTTGCATAACAGGCATGTGTTGAGCTTTGACCAAACACGTACTGTGTCATGAAACTTTGCGTTTGTTCGGAAGGCACAACGACGAGTGTAAAACCATTGTTTAATTTTGGTAGCAACACAGGGGGATCTGTGCCATCTTCATTATCTTCATTGGGTAGATTATTTGGGAGCTCGGAGTGCGAGGAAGTTTCCCGAGCTTGACGACGAACGATAGCATTCTGAGCTTTAGCGTTTATGTGCTGCAATAGCGGCTGAGGGATGTTATCGATTTCATCATCTTTAATGGACAGAAAAGTGTGAAACATTTTCTCTGTTTCAGCGGTCCCCCTCTGCTCCGCATCACTGGGGGACGCTTCAGGAGCAGATGTTTCAGCTTGATGCTTTTCTTCTAAAACATGAGATTCCTTATCGGCTTCTAAGAGGCTCACTATGGTATTGGACATAGTATCAACTCGAGATAAGTAGAGATGAACTTGGGTGGCTTCATCAGGATCTAAAGACTGTGTCGAAGCTTGAGAAGCGGTTGTCCAGAGGGTACTCAGTAAGCTTTTCATTTCCCCTGTACCATTTTAGAGTCGGTAGAGGGGTTGGGATTCGCTTCCTGTAATTTACCAAACAGGTGGCGAAGACGATCAACTTGATAAGTAGCCCGGTCCATAAGAGACATATTAGAGCGTGCATTACGGTTAGAGGAGTGTGAGTAGACAGGACGATCGAAACTGGTACCTTTGACGTTATAATTTGAAGGTGGACGATAGTACGACGTGTCACGAGGTGAAATTGTCGATGCTTTATCTTTTGCATTACGGAGCTTACGAGCGTTGAAGCCAGACTGTCCAGCCACAGTAGCTAACAACGAGTAAGCATTGTTTAGAGAGTCGTGGGATTGATGAATAGTATCCATCAATAATACCTTAGGTGGCTTGGTAGCGGTAGTACCAGGGATGTAAGGGATCCATGAAGCGGGTTTATCCAAGCGTCGGTTAGAGGAAAACTTTGTTTCATTATATATCTTTAACAGGAACTCCAATAACGGACGAACGTCGTTAGGATCAACTAGCTTCAACAATTCAGGATCGTGAGTCGAGTTGTTCCCAGAGCGTGTCTCGTAGAGTTTACACCATTCCAATAAAGACTGAGAATCGCGCTCGTGATCCGAGGGATTAGCATATAGACGATAGATCTCCTCGTGAGCTTTGAGAGTGATTATGGAATCATTAAATTGGATTGATGCTTCATCATTATTTAATTGCTTTGCCTGAGATTGGAAAGCAAGGAGTTGTTCGACGAGTACATGGGCATACCAATTAACATTTAAAGACATTCGATTAAACTGAGATTTAAGCTCAGTAACATCTGTACAAGACACTGTCTCATAGTAGTCGTAAGCTAAAAGCATTACTGCACGTAGTTTATTTGGATATCCAGTAAGTGCATATATCTTCTTTAATTGAGGCCACATAGCGAGTGCGGGTTTTTCTTGTGATTCCAGATTAAAGAATGTGTACAAGAAACCAGCATACGTTTCGCAGTGTTTGATCCAGTCGGCATTAGAGAGACCTGTAAAGGATATGTTAGTTAGAGATGAATCATACACAATTGATTTAGGGAATCGGATATCTAATAAAGTGAGGACACGTTTAACATCCTCATTTAATTCGGGACGAACGAGATTGTATGATTCTTGGTAGTAAAGTCGTTCGAGATTATTACGGACATCAACTGTTAGTTGATGTGATGAATTGACGTGCCAAGTTTTAAGATGATCAGGCAAGGCATCTTCATCAGGTAAGTGTAAATCATTTACTTGTTCAGCTTTCCATTGAGCGAATATGATATCAACTTCTTGTTCAAGAAGTTGGTTATACTCCGGAGCATTCTGGGTGTAAGCTTCATACGAATCGAAGCAGAATAACGCGTCCACGTATGGACTTGTCATATGCCTGCGAAGCACCTCAATTTGTAAGCTCACCTTGGTTGAGTTGTCTTGGAAACGCAATCCTGCGTTGATTTTATCAACGAGGTTTTGTTCTTGTTTGTAGATATCCGTAGTGGATATTGGTTATTGTTTTGACATGGTTGTTACCTATTAAAGAATAGGTTATAGGATTGATATACAGATTCGACACATAAGAATGAAGGGTTTCTCGAGTGCGGGTCATATGTACAGTACGCTATTTTAAGAGTGGACTTTTTTACAACACCAAACAAATCAACATGCTATTTAAAAACAGGATGACTTGGGACTGAAGAATGGATTAATTCTCGAGCAGTCAGTCTTTTGTTGGGGAATAGGAGGAAAAAAACCGTACAAGTTTCCGCGGCTTGTGTAGGAAAATTTTTAATTTTATTGGCTATGCGAGTGCATATGACCAGTGACCGACCCAACTCGGTCACAAACCAAATTAACTGGTGGGCACATACCGTCACACAACAAATATGTACAGTAGACCACCGTCAAACACATTTTCGCATTGTACTCGTGATCAGGCGCAAATTGATCACTCCATTTATACGTACAACACAGTTGGGCTGACACACCTACGCATCTGGGCCCATAACCTGGAGAGATTTGACCCTCTCCGGGTACATGGTAGATACTGCGTGCAGTCTTAGGCGTGTACAGACCATTCCGCTCGTCACATGCTACTAC
Source organism: Chrysophaeum taylorii (assembly GCA_029834535.1). NCBI lineage: Eukaryota > Pelagophyceae > Pelagomonadales > Pelagomonadaceae > Chrysophaeum > Chrysophaeum taylorii. The sequence goes on from JAQMWT010000181.1 coordinate 27,127, forward strand.
ACAAGGTAGGGATTTAAGCCCTAACTCCTTAAGGACATTAGGTCCCATAGAAGCGTTTACACTGACAACGAGGAACGAAGCCTCTGTTAATTACACAGAACACCCCGTACCTGACGGTACGCACCTGGAGGCCTACTCCATATCGGAAAAGAGCTTCAGACTGGGTTCTTCATAGTCATGAAAATATATAATTGCGGAAGGGGTAAGGAAGGAAAGAGTGAAAGCCGTATTACGGAGAGAAAACCCTCTTGTAGAGATAGGTGCGAAATGTTCCAGTGTCGCACACATAATAGTGTGGCTCTCTGGATTTCTTACAAACTCCTCATCTACGTTGAATATCCACCTTCTTGCTGGTGCACGCCATTCCGAAGGCAGCCTACTTGTTGAAAACAAGATCAGCAAATACCAAGCTTCCATTGACGCATTCGGATCCACCTACACCCTCACTGCCGGCGATAGTCCCGCTGACAAGACACTTCATCTTGATTCCTTCCAAGGATATTTTTGGCTCGTGCAAGCTTATCCCCCAGTCGACACAGCTCACGGCACCCTCCCTGCCATCCGCAATCTGCTACAACAGTGCGCCCTTGTCATGCCCAACTGTGTTACTTATGATCAATCTTCCGACCGGCACTCTTTCAAAGACAAGTACTTCTCATTGGAAGACCATCACCTTTCTCACAGTCGGTATATTGGCTACTTACGCGGCAGCGACCGCAAGCTTGGATCCAAATTCCATTATATGCTTGCCCCTCTGCCCACCATACGTTGATACGCCAGCGTGATCTTGCTGGATCCACGCAACGGGGAACTCGCTACCCAGCTCGCTCTGAGCTTATTAAAGCCAGGAGCCATACTCGCCCTCAGGCAACCTTCTTACTCTCACCGAAGAAGGACCTGTGCTGTGATCTTCTCAGCAATGCCTTGCCTGCAGGCAGTTACCATACTCTCTATACGCATATATGCCGCATGGTTGTCGATATGAAGACTCCCATGTTGGATCCCTCCTTTCAACATGATCTTGCCACGTTGAAGAAAGAAAGAAGACCTATGTGTCTACCTTCTTCACTCAGGAGCTGGCTCTCTCCAGTCACAGCTCAGACACTATCTCCCAGGCTGATGCATTCATGAGCTACATCTCCAACCGCAGCTGGACCGAAATGTCGCTAAACTACCGCTCCTCAGGAACTGCACCTGGAGAAGCACTTTCTACAGCCACAACTGCTACTGATGTTGACTCCAACGACGACACCACCGCTCCCTCATTAGATGCTAAAGATAGGAAATTCTATTTAGGGCTAGTACCCCCTATCCTAGGGTTAGCACCTTCACATCTCACACTAAAAAAATCAGAAAACATCGCTGTGTTATCAACACCGTGCTGTCCTCGTTGTTAAAGGTTTCTCCCGTCTTGCTAATTGTCTTCGTACCCCGAACGACTCTCAGCTCCTCGACGAAGATAAGGCTGCGATTCACCATCTGCTCAAGCTTATTGCACGCATCACAACGCACCACAGTTATATCGACGTTTGAACGCAGCTTCTGGGCTCACCTCAAGCCCCACCACTCCCTCAACTTCAAGCCTCTCCGCTTTGTCACCGACGTCGGTCGTCTGCAGACCAAAGACAAAGACAATCCGCGCCTCCGTTCACGCCGCCTTGGTTTCCACCTCACCGAAGTTGACGATGACGCTTCTCCTCCCGAAGACGAGAAACCCCCTGATCCAGACGACGCATCTCCGGACGACGCCGACCTTGTCGACGCCTTTATCACTGACGTCTCGACCCAGACGATGACAACGCACGCATCCAACACCTCCACGCTTATCGCAAGAAACAACTCACTCGCCACCCTAAGAAAAACAAAAAGCCCCTGAATCCTCGTTCACCGTCATACTACGACATCAATGACTGTCCCAAGCCCAAGACCACCCCGGTCACACCCACCAAACATAAGCCAAATCCCCGTGTTCCTCCTGTCACCCCTGACAAAGCGAATACCCGCACCTCCGCAAGGTCACATTTCCCACACAAACGCACCCTCCCAAGCCACCCACTCCTGACCAACGGTTCGAAGTCCCACTACGTGATGTTCGCCGTAAACCCCAGACCATCCGTAACCTCGGTCAAGCTGCCCGGCAACACACCTCCAACTCTGACCGCATGACCAAGCTCATCAGCCTCATCACCGCCATCTCTGACGAGATTCTCCTATCTGAGGCTGATACTGATGCCGCCGACTTCCTTCAGCTCCTCTCCTCCGACCAACCGCGGGATGATCAAGCTGATGAGGGCGCAATCGACGATGGCTTGTCATATGATAACCAAGGTCTACTCGGTTTATATGATGACCAAGGTCACTTTGGCTTATACGACGATGACCAAGTTCCCGAGATCGAAGATCAAGAAGACTCAATCGAAGAATACGTACAACGCCACCAAGACTACATACTTGCACTTCATCAGAGCCGGCTTGTTCGCTAGCGGTTGCCGACGACGCCTGTGCCGCCAACCAAACAACTTAAATCAGGCACCCAGCCTGGCGATGACAAAATTGCCCACATCATCGACAATTTCCAACACAGTCGCAGATTTCTTATGCGCAGCGTACACCGCAGGAAATCCTTCTAAAAATACGAACTCCCTGCACGGATGCAACGGCCCCGGCACCGAATTTTCTTTGCTCGACGGCGGTGCTTCCTTTTGTTTACTCGCACCACAACAAATTTTGTTCAAGAATCCATACGCAGGATTCCCGAGCATACCATCCGCATGGGAAGAGGCACTCTCACCAGCAACTTCATTGGTATAAAGCCACCATATCTGCAAGCTGCAGGTCTCTCATCACACGACATCAAAGGCTCTACTGGCTACGCATTATACTTGGTTTTCCTGGTCGTCCCGCATTTCCGACCAGGTTTACAGGTTATAACGACATCCCAGTTAAAAGCTCTCAAAGTTCAGGCAACGGACCCGCCGTTGCCGCAAATGCCATATTTGTATGAATTTCTGAAAAACTCCACTTCAGACCCTCATGACTACAAAACACTTTTAAAAACCACTGCTGTAGTTATCGCTCATCGACAGACTAACGGCCTCCTGTCACTGCCATCTCATCCTAAGCATGTATTCGCCAATGTGGTCAGCTTCCACACTCGTCGCGAGATGTCCCTCAAGGATGAAATCGCAAACATTACGCAAAAAGTCGCAAAAACACGCTCGCAGTCCCATTTTCTCGATTTTGCCAAATTGCAAGCTTATTCTGCTTTTCTGGCGGAATCTTTCAAACTGCCGAGCCCCTATTTAGAATATGCGCTCACTGGTACCGCGGTCCTCTCTGTGTTCACACAACCCCCTCCGCTGCACACCGCCAATATCGCAGGTGGACTCCACCAAGAAGGCCTCACCTCCTTTCGCAAACGCTTCGACAAACGCATTATTGTCGTTGTCACCTGTGAAATTAACCCCACCATGCACGCCCGCGCGCAACAGGTGTTCCCGGATGTCAGCATTACAGGGATCTCAGGCAGCTTACTGCGCCCTTCAAACTGGCAAACTACGACTGCCTCGACTTGAGATGGCTGTCTTCACCCTGCCCTGTCAACACCCAGCGTAATGAAGGAATATGATGGCCATGCAACTCCAGCGACTGCCGATCTTTTGGTCAAAGAACAAGCCCGCTTTGTTCGTTGCATGCTCTCGACATACACCACTGTCGATGACGTTCCACCATACCCGAAAACTCATCACGAGTGCACGCAACTCGCCAAACACTATCAATGTGTGGGCTACTTTCGACACTCCGGTGTCTACAACGCCTCAACCTTCGGCGACGCCATAAGCAAGCACCGCTATCTCGCTGTCTTCGCTCGGCACCCGCTATATGGCTACAATCTCCAGAAAACGGCCTCCTCCTGGTTGACATCCCCATCGAGCATGGTTCCCTTCTTGGACCCTAGTCACACCATCCCAGGAGATCTCTGGATACCCGCCCCCGCCCTTCGCGGCACTGTGACCCGCTCAACCTTGGATTACCATCAACAAAAGGCTATCTTCTCGTACACACCCGCCAACGCAGCTCAACTGTCGATTTACGAGAATGCACGCATCTGCCAAATGCTCGCACGTCCAAAGCAGCCTTTCATGGATCTTGGACTAGACGCAGACGGCACCCCCTATGCCTCCATGACTTCCATCCCGCACCTCCTGGTATTTACACTACTGCACAACCACTTGCTGCAACACCCCACTCTCGCCTCCTGGAACACGCTTCGCTGCTTCCACGCTTCCGAGTCAAAATGCGCCTACCAGCTGGATGGACTCGTCCCCGGCACCGCTGCTACCGCCCTTGCATGCGGCTACTTCACGCGCGCCTCGCTCACGCTCCATTCGCGCCACCCCCAGATCCTGGATTGCTCCCACCAAACCGCCGCTTTCTCGCCGCAACACGCCTTCTCCCTGTCTGTCCCCAAGGGCACCGCTTTTCTGGTCGTGGCCTTCACCACCTCCTCGGCTGCCGCGCACAGCTGCTCGCGTCCCTCCACGTGGGTCCACTACATGAATCGCTCGCACCCCGGATTTGCCGCGATCGATTCACGAGGGCGAATCACTCTCGATGACCCCACGGGACTCATAATGTCCGAAGCACGTCCCACTTACGCGGACTATGTCGGCCACATCGGCGAAACGCTCCGGAAAAGCACCAAGTGCTACTCGGTCACTGGCTCGTACCCCGCCAACACGAGTCACTCCAACGCACTTCTGCTGGTCTCCCCCGAACGCATCCGATACGCGACTCTTGACGAAGTCGCAAAATTTGGACACCATTCGGACCCAGCGCTTCTCCGCTTGTTCCGCCAGCACCCACCGTTCTTCGCGTTCAAGGCACTGGCCAACGCTGTCCCACTTAACATGCTGCAGGCCAAGTACAGTGCTGCCCTCGCACATCACGCCTCGCATCACCACGTGGACCTTCACATCGAATGGGGCGCCCTACGCAATGGCATTCCTAGCCCAGGAGACATCTGTCAGATCACGGAACTCTGCTCCAACATCGCCGGCCGCCTCCTAGCAGTTGAAGACCTCCACCTCACCTCCCTCTTCGGTGCGGTTGCAGGTCCTCACTGTGCTGCGATTCGCAAGTCACCCAACTCGAGAAACCTCGGAACGTTGCTTGCCGAAGCCACCGTTGCAAAGGTCAGAGTTGACAAGCGAGCCACCCGCCCGAGCACACCGACTGTTGCGCTGCCTCCTTTTCACAAGCCTGGCACCATTCAGCACGCTCAAAGAGTGCTCCTGGTCACCCGCTGGCACCGCATTCACCACCAGCAGCCCGAGATTCTTCGCCGCACGATCGCAGCTAATGTCACTAACCTCCGCCCAGGTGATGACCGGTATCTGCAGGACTGCACCGACTGCAAGCGCTGCCAGTCACGCGTCGGTTTCAGCCAGTAGAACGCTTATTGGTCGCATGGCGAACTGGCCTATGCCCCTGGCCAACATCTCCACATGGATGTGTCCTACCCGAGCATCCGCAAATGCTATGGTGGATTTCGTTACATCACGCACTTCGTGTGCGTTATATCGCCCCACAAATGGGTATACTTCCTGCGGAAACTGGACGCACAAGACGTTCTTGCAGGAATCCTCTACGTGGTCAACGTCGTAAAGGTCGAATTCGATGTACATGTTAAAATGATATCATCGGACGCATTCTCGACATTCCGCTCCGAAGCCTTTCACCCGCTCAAAGTGCAACTTGGAGTCCAGTTTCAAATCATTGGTCGCCACCTACACCAGCGGAACTTGGTGGAAAACATCATAAAAGAAAACACCAGGGGCACCGTCGTTCGCCTTCCGAATCTGCGCCATGTTCGCATCAAAGGGAAGCCCATCAGCGCCGAGTATTACCATCCGTTTGCTCTGCTGCACGAGATCCAAGCCGACAACCAACGCTCCCATGGACTGCCTTCGCGCACTCACATGTCTTGCACCGTCCCCAGGCGCATCATGTCGTCAAAGGCACCACTCTTGAAGCTCCTCCCATTTGGCGAACCAGTCACTTTCGTATACCCGCGAAGCCATCAAATGGAGCCCTCCAGCGTCTCGGCCTCCTACTTCCACAGCAACAATTATCTGCCTAACCTCCCGGGCACTGGCAGATTTAGCCGCGATGTCCACAGCCCCATCCTGCTTGTACATCAAGGGAAGTAAGGGAAAATCGTCACGTCAAACGACTTCCACGTCGACGCAGATATGCCTGTTAATCGCAACAAGGAAATTGAGCTCATTAAAATCTGCTCGTACATCAAGGGAGGTATTGGAAAATCGCCACTTCAAACGACTTCCACGTCGACGCAGATATGCCTGTTAATCGCAACAAGGAAATTGAGCTCATTGAAGCACAGGCACAGTCTCCAACAAACTCACGGCAAGATAACCCGCCCCCAGCCATCAGCAACCAGCCGATGCCGGAACTTGGACAGGAATCACGAAATGAGGGCGAGACTCGCAATCACGACCACGACGACAAACCTCACGATAACACGGATCCAGCTCAAAACTCTGCCACCAGTCCAAGCTCCGATAGTGACGAGCCACCCGAACAGGACTTTTCGCTCCTCAACAGGCCTCCTCCAACGGACGGCAGTATCCCGATGCCAAAGCGACACGACCAATTACAGGTTATTCTCGACGACTCAGGCTTTACCCCTGTCATTGTGCATCGCAACCAGAGTGACAAACTCAAAGCAGATCTCAAGGACGACCGCGGTTTCCGCATTCCTAAAGATCAACTCTACATCGTGAAACTCTACATCGTGAAACGTGTTGACTATGGGCAGCTGTTCACCAGGCGCATTATCGCCTCAGAGTATGGTCGCAACTGGAAGTACCAACAGGATCAGCCCACGGCACGCGCCACAGCCAACATGTCTAGCACATTGATGTTCCTTATCAGTGTCCGCGCTTTGCACCGAGGGCATGCCGCCAGCCTCGCGTCCGGATTGAACATAAGGAGACATGCTAAGCCACCGGACGATGTACCGATAGGATGCCTCCTCGCGCACACTACTAAAGATTACGGCATATTGGGTGGCAGCGCGTTTGATCTGTAGAGAGAAACAGACGCCGGGCTCTTGCATGTCGACTTCCCACAGATGCCGTATCATTCGTCTGTTCTAGTTGACCATCTGGACAACGATAACACTGTCCTCGAGAACTACGTGTGCCATGACAATTTGTCACCGGCAGAGTACTATGCGCGACAATGGAACCGAGAATTCTGCTGTATGAGTTCCTCCCTGTTATGGGACATCTCCGCGCACCAGCACTACCACATAGTTTCTCGTCATATACATGCTTTCATGCACGACTCCGGCGAACTCGATCACCTTTTTCTAAGTCTAAGTGACCCGAACCAAGACATACTTCAAGAAGTCATGGACTATGACTTGCAGCACATCGACCACGTCGAGTTGCAGCTCGTGACTGCAGATGACATTGTCTATGAGCTCAAGGGCCTCAGCGAAGAAGATAAGCTCAAGCACATCGCTTCAATTCGCTAGAAGATTGAGGGATTATGCTCTAGTGGCGTCTTCAAGCTGGAGCCATTGCCGCCGGATCGTTCGTCAATATCGACGAAACTCGTGCTAAAGATCGAGTATTTTGCTGACGGCACTCCGGACCGCTATAGGGCTCACCTAGTTGCCCGAGGTTTCTTGGCACGCGTCGGCATCGATTTCCAAGCCACCTCTTCACCGACCGCGATGCTCGCCACCAACCGGTTATTGCTCGCCATCGCCGTGAAGCACAAGCTCCCCGTCGCGCACGCGGACATCCCACAGGCCTTCATCCAATCGGCGCTTCATCGCCCGGTATGGATCGATTTGCCTCATGGTATTTGTGTCTCGCAGAACCTCATTCAGCAAATACACAAGAACCACCCAGAGTCCAAGCTAGCTCTGCGACTCGTCAAGGCACTCTATGGTCTCAAACAGTCAGCTTTGTTGTGGAACATCAAGCTTGACTCGTTCCTTCGACAACACGAGTTCGAACGCTCGCAAGTCGACACTTGTCTCTACATAAGCTGGGATCGATCTATCAACAGATGGGTTCTCCTATCCGTTTCCGTCGACGATCTTTTGATCACTGGTACCAACACCGCCAAAATTGCGTTTCTTCGCACTGCCTTGGAGAAAGAATATGGCAAAGGCACCTGGCACGACAATATTCGATTTTTGTTTGGTATCGATGTGCATTACAATGTATCCGCTGGTCATCTCACTATGAATGTCGCAACAAAGATCAATAAAATACTCGCCGAACCTAAGCTCGACATTCGCGGTTCGGACGTACCACACTCTAATTTGCTCCATCATAAGCCTTCGGCTAAGCTTCTCTCCGATTTGGCTCCTACCCTCGACATTCTTCGCAAACATATTCCTCATTATTGTGGCACTAGTATCTACCTCTCCGTTACATGTCGCCCTGATATTACAACTCTGTGCAACAAATGCTGCAAAGGCATGCACAATCCTGAGCAGACTCATCTTCTGCACTTGTGTGTTTTACTTCGCTAATTGAAGGGTACTCCGAATGACTATTTAGATTATTCATCCGACTGCCCTTCCATTACGCCCTTTATTCGGCACTTGATCACCAACTATCCTGAATTGCATCATCTTAGTTCGCCCATTATTTGTTTCACTGATGCCAGTTTTGCAGACAATTCCGAACCCCGCTTACGATCTCACTCTGGTGCTTGTATTTTCGTTGTTGGCAGTCTCGTATTTTGGTCTAGTAAACGACAGACACTCACGGCCAAGAGCACCATGGAAGCCGAACTCATCGCCGCTGGCGCGGTTGCTGATGAATGTCAATGGTTTCATAAGACCTTTTCTTCCCATCCCTATTTATTTTCGTGTGATCAAGCTCACGCTACCCCCCTGCTTATCGACAATGCTAGCGCATTTCATGTTGCTAATCACCCTAAAGTCAGTGCTCCCTCTCGTCATATTAACTTACGAGAATTTCGCATCCGTGACTACCAAGCCAATTCTGTGATTCGTCCCCTCTGGTGTCCTACTCAGTACCAGATTGCCGATCATTTTTCGGAACTTCTTTCTCGCACTTTGTTTCACAAGTTCAAGAACGCCCATGGTGTTCATTCCACCTCTTCTTCACCACCATCTCATCTAGTCCACCTTCCCACTTCTCTTCCACCATCCGACTCCGTTCAAAACACTCTTCACGTTCTTGTTGACGGGAAATCTCTTCCTGTTTAGTTTGATCCGGATTTTGCTCGGTCCCGAGTTCAATCTGTGAGGGCGTAGAGATATAAAATTCTATTTAGGGCTAGTACCCCCCTATCCTAGGGTTACGGAGCAAGCTCGAAGGTTAGCGAACGTGCGCTGATCAAAACAACTTAGATTGGCGGGCGTGAGAGCGTCGAGCTGAAATGAGAGTGGGGTGGGAGGGTGTAAGGGGTGTAAGGTGTAAGCAAGGACGGCAAGGCGTTAGCCTAACCGTCCGGGCGCCGCCAGGGGCCAGGCGGCCGAGAGGCGTAGGGGCCGTTGGCGTTTCTGTGAGCGTCTAGGCGCTCCCTGAAGTGCGCCTGTGCGTAGTGCCGTTGCCGGAGGTGGGCGGTAGCTGCACCGCCTTCGACATACTGGAGGCCTGCTAGAAGGAGACGGGCACGCTCACGATGCACCGTGATGGAGAGGCGCCTGTAGAGGCGCGTTTTCTGAGCCGCCGTGGCTGCCGCGAGGGAAGGAGCACCCTCCTTGAGGCCGGTGTTGATACCAATTTGACGGGCAAAACGGTGGAGGAGACCAAGTAGATTGTCACTACCCTCCGCGAAATTACCAACTACAAACCCCAGCACGGGCCCGAACTCCGCAAGGCGGCCCCGGAACGGACCCCGCGAGGCTGCCGGGTCGACCCCGCAGAATTTCCTGTCGGCGTACGCAGCGTGCGCGACGTATTCGCGTTGGATGTCGTTGGCCCGCTTGTCGACTGGGCTCGGGGTGCCATCGCGGCGGCGATCGACGTTAGTGGTCGGATACCGCGACGGGCAGAATACGATCGTCTTGACCTCGCCGAGGCGGAGACCGCCCGGAGTAGGCGTTCCCGGTGGCTCCGCGATTGAAAAGTCAGGAACGAGCCTCGACGTGGACTCGAAAGAACGGAAAGCACGACGGGCGAGGGGCGGGGCGCAATTCCAGAACAAGCCCAAGGGCTCGACCGTGTGCCGGACGCCCCCTTCTTGCAGGAGGCCACTCAACACGTAAAGCACCGAGTCGTGCATGCAGGACCGAGCTCCGTTACGGTTGACCAAGCGATGGTCCGTGAGCAAGACGTTGCCGTGCGGGTCGAGAACCCGCTGGGTGTCGCCAATAATGCCACGTCCGGACAGCGGTACGCAGGCTGGCGACGGCAGCCCGACGTAGTTGGCAACGACTCCCGGGAAGTCGCTGTTCGGGAATGCCAGAGATGGCGAGGGCCATGAAGCCACCCAGGCGGTGGAGAGCTTGTCGGTGCACAGGTAGGACGCCTTGATGACGTCACGCGCAGGGAGAGCACGAAGGCTCGCCTCAAGGCGCTCAGCTCGAAGAGCCTCGCGTTGTCTCGTCACGGCCCGCTGTACCTTCCCGTACGGGGCTCCGGCCGATGTGTCAATGCCCGCGCATTGTACTGGCGCGGCCAATGGGCCCTCGCCAGGCCTCCCGGTGTCCGCCTGCAAACGGCTCCAAGCGCCACAGAAAGTGCGGGCCAGCAAGGACGTTGGTTGGGACGCCGCAAGGGTCGCGAAGCGCGAGCTCATGTTGGCCTCGTCGAAAGAGTTACGCCCCAGCAAGGGCGCGAGCGGCTCGCAGAAACCGCGCACTGTGCCGCCCATGGCCGGAGAGCGGCTGAGCATGCGGGGGAGGACCGCACAGGCGGTCCCGGCGAAAGCCGCATCAGCGACATCGGCACGCGAGCGCAATCCAAGGCCACGCAGCCGACTGGGTAAACGCAGGCGGTGTGTCGCAAAGGGGTCCACAGCCACAATATCGCCGGCAGGGCCCAGCGCCGTGTAGTAGGAGTCAAGGGCCGCGGCGTCGAAACGGGTGAGGGCTGCATGCGAGTCGGCCGGGTAGGCGTGCTGGGCAACGTGGTCAGCAAGAGAGTAGCACAGTAGTACATGACAGCATGGGCGGCATGGCGCGAGTGTGACGTGAGTGCACCTTGAATAGTTTCGATCTTATAGCACATTTTGTCGATTTTCTCGCTCACCTCTTGCCGGGCAAACGACGGGGTGCCAACCGCAATGCCGCCAATCGTGATGCCCTCACTCACGACCCTAATGCCGCGGAGAGTTCGAAACGAGCAGCCGCCCTCTGTGCGCCATTCCACTAGATCCTGGACGGAGGGGTCGTCCAAGACACGAAGACCCTAGGCCGGGCAGTGGAGGTAGGACTTGTCAAGCCGCAGTGTACCGTTGCGCACCTTGATCTCATTCCCATACGCCAGAGCAGCCAGCACAGCTTCGCGTGGAGGGCCAGCCATGACGCCGTCATCGAAGAAAAAGCGGGCACAACCCCCGTGCGAGCTGAGACGGTCGTCTGATGCCTTCTGCTCGGGGAAGGCAGCCACCGCGCACACAGCCGGGAAAGTGGGCATGCCCTGGCGTCCGCCGTTCTCTGAACTAACTAACTAACTTCAGACCTCACCCGAGCATGGGAGCCAGGCCAGACAGGCAGGAGCCGATCCGGAATCACAGAGGAAAAATCACGCAGTTTGGGCTGAGGCGAGGGACGAGGACTCGTTGGTGACGGACCGCCACTGCGCGCGGTCTTGTGCGAAGTCGTGCAAAAGCGTCGCAGGCCGCAAACGTGTTGGTCCACGAACAATCGACCTGTCCGTCGCGTTCTGCCCAACCGAGCGAACCCCATCCCAGCGCGGACTTTCCGGGTGCTAACCGGCCAGCCCGGGAGGCGAGCAGGCACCGTCTCACTCCGGGACGGCCGGGGCCGCCGCAGGGAGCAAGCGTGTTAGGCGCCGTCCTCCATCGCAACCAACGGTTAGCGATCGCAGGGCTCTGAACGGAAGGAGGCAAAGTCGCCGTCAAGAACTATGGGGGAAACCGGCGTCAACTCGGCCTCTGCAAGGCGCCCGAGCGACGCAAGGTTGCCCCCTGCTGCGTAGCATCGCTGCGTCGCAGTTGCGCGTTCGATGTGGTTGAAGCAGTTCTCCTCATCGATCTTGATGATGGCAAAATCGGGACGTAGCTCCAACAAAGAGCGCAGTCCAAAGATGAATGGAGAGATCCCGGGAGCCACGTCGACGCCGCACTGAACTGGATAGCAATGTGCGGCAACATCGTCACGGATTAGCAACGCGAAAGCGCGGCCAGTGGCTCTCGCGCGCACGCAGCCCATCGCAATAGGAAGCGCGTCCGGCACCGCGTCCGGGGACTCGAGAGGTTTCTTCGAGAGCGGCACGAGGAGGCTGGTACCGACGAAGGTGTAGTACCAGGCGGGAAGCTCGCCGGCAACGTACGCAGTCTCGAACTCGTTTACAAGAGACATGACGCGCTGGGCCTACGGGCAGGGGAATTCGCACGCCAGAACTGAGAGATGCTCGTTCCGGAGCCCTGCGGGCCCGATCCCCGCCTTCGGTGGCAAGCGGCGATAAATCTCGGTAAGGTCGAGGACAATACGCGGCGCGGAGCCGCGATCGAAGCCCCCAATCGAATGATTGCGCGACGGGTGTTTAGCTGCCTTCTGGGCGATAACACGGGCATCGCTGGCGTTGGCGACGCCCAACCTGACAATAAGCGCGACGGCCTTTCCCAACTGACCGGCATGAATGAGGTTCATGACCCTGGTCAGATCGTGGGCCGGAGGAGCGCGCCGGCCGCGCGCACGTGCGTTATCCACGTCACGGACGAAGCAGTCAAATACACGCTCGTAGTCCCGACATTCCCACGCGTCAAAGCGGGCCGAGACAGCCGCGCGGCCGCGCTCGCCCCCGCGAATCGATCTGAAGAAGAGGAAGTGCGCGATAGTCAGCCACTTGATATCCCTCGAACGCTCCAAATCGTCGGCCGCGTCATTCCATCGCTGCGTTATGTCAACCATGGCCCGTGCCCAGCGCACTGCGACGTCGGAAAGGCACGGGTTCACGAAGACACGGAGCTGGTCCAGGTCGAGCTCGTCGATAACCGAACAGGGATTCGCAGGATCCCGACGTGCCATTGGGGGTGGGGACGGATATGCCGCGCGAAGATGATCCGCCGCTGTCTGGGCTCCAGCAGCGGCGGCAGCACGGTCCGCCGTGGCCGTAGCTCGCGCGGCCGAGGCAATGTCGGCAGCGTCGGCCGCCGCCGCCGCCGCAGCGCTATCTCGCAGTGCCTCCGCCTCCGCTGCGGCGGCCGCCGCATCGGCTACAGCTCGAGCATCTGCCGCCCGAGCTGCCGCCGCTGCCGCTTGAGCCGCCGCCGCCGCAGGGTCGGGAGCTGACTGTCGCCGTCGGCGCCCAGTGCCTATTGACTCTGACCGGCCAGGGTGTGGCTGTGAAGGTGGCGGTGGCGATGGATTAGGGTGGCTGCGCGTACTCCGACCGTGTGTGCGCACGGACGAGTCGTCGCGCTCCTTACGGCATTGCGCAGGTCCGTCGAGGCGCCTGCAGGCGTACTCCTGATCCACAGCTGCAGAGCGCTCCCGGGCGTATGCGACCGCGGCAGCAACAGCGGCTTCATTGTCCGTGGCGAAGGTCCCCATCAGTGGCGCGTCACGAGCAGCGACAGCACGGTTGAGGGAAGCGAAGACCTGCTGTGCCTTGTACTCGTGGAACACCGAGAATCGAGCCGCGGCCGCCCCATCGATGGCCATGCGCACAATCCGCGCAGCCTTGCGGAATTCTGCGTTCGCCCGAGTCGACGAAGTAATCCCGAGCACAGCTCGGGCGGCGCCCATAGAGAAAGAAGCCGAAGCGCGTAGTCCATGGAGCGCGGCGTATTTGGTATTAATGAACTGCTCGACTTCACTCTGGGCGATGTGGAACACGAACGGGAGGGCTTGCTCAAGGGCCAAACCGAGAGCGACAGCCGTCGAGTGCAAGGGCACGAATGCTGCCGCAACAGACAGACCGAGTGTGGTGACCAGTCCCCGACTGCCCATGGCCGTGAAGGCGGGACTGATGTCAACTATGGTCACCGACTCGAGCTTGTACGACGATGGGACGGAACGCCGAACGGCTCGCGCCTGGCGAGTGGGGTGGAAAGCACTCGCCCCGGATTCAGGGTCTCGGATCGGCCTCGCAAATCGCAGGTGTAGCATGCCGCGATGAAGACGGAGGAGCTTACCGCTCGTCGCTGTGTGGCCGCCGCGTCTCAAATTCCCTCCATCACTTTCAACTTATCCTAGGGTTAGCACCTTCGCATCTCACACTAAACAAATCAGAAAACATCGCCGTGTTAGCAACACCGTGCTGTCCTCGTTGTTAAGAACAGGACAGGGCAGCCTACCACTGCTCTCGCTCTACCGGAGGGTAGCACAGTAGAAATTACTGTTCTCTAGATGCATCCACAGAACTCAAATTCAACGTTCGTAGGAAGCAACATATCCCTGTCAAGGCGATTCCCTGTAAGTCGCTCGCTCATAGCACAGTCGAATATCTGAATGCCAAGGAAAGAGCCAACCGCTCCCACAAGGTACACCACTGCCCTGACATCGTTGGTGCTAAAGCTCCTGCCGTCATTGCTCGTCCTGGCTTCTCTGCCTCGGATATACCCTACAGAGACCTCTGCATCGACTGCAATTGCCATAACAAACGTCATCGCCATGATCAAGAGAACCAGACAAGCCCAATTTTGAACAGACTCACCGACCAGGTAAAGTCTGGCTTGCGATGGTGGCTACGTCACCATTCCCTCTGAAAGGGGCGGCTTCACGCACATCATTGTATTCAAAAAACTACGATCAAAATTTCCTACTGGCTTACTTTACGCGCACTACCAACGCAACCGAATTCACGCAAGCCCTGCACTACTTGTTTGCCTTTTGCAAGACACAACTAAATGTACATTTGCGTACGGTATACTCCGACGCGTTCCGGCCGTATACTCCGACGCGTTCCGGCCGTATACTCCGACGCGTTCCGGCCGTACTTCGGCCAACATATCACTACCCCCTGCCGGGTAGATAAAGGCATCAACCTCGTTGCGTTCCCGCCTTACCTTCATCAAATAAACCACGAAGTCGAACCGAGCATAGGTTTTGTTGCTTCTGCCTCCTCCACTCGCCTCCGCAACCTACTCAATGCCCATTACCGTGGCGCCAAAATCGTGGAACCCGCAGTCCACTTTCCGTGGGCTGTGGTCCATACAATCCAAACCTACAATATTTTACCGAATGCCTAACTCGAACGTATTGACCACGCCAGCATCCGTCCACAACAATTTCTTTTTAACCAACTGACCACTCCTCAACATGATCCCCTTAAAATATTCGGCAATGAGTGCTTTCTCCTTCTAGAACCTCACGAACATCACAAATATGAACCGTATCGTCGACACTATCTATACCTGTGCTGTGCCAATTCGCAGAACCTGCTTGTTTCTCCTCGTGTTGACCACAAAGCTGATGTCGTCCTCAACCCTGAAAATCGCCAACTTCACGTTACCTCCAAGCTGACCTTCACCAATTTGATTCAGCGCTCCACCCAGGACCCTGAACATGCACCTCCACCTGATGCTCCACCCATGTCTTTCGACATCACCCCGTATCGAGATGACGACCCCGAGGATGCGTTGCAGAGGGGGATTCACACTCAGAGGGGGCACCCCACTGCTCCGTCTCCTTCCCCCGCTCCCGCTCCGTCGCCGTCTCCGCCTCAGTCTTCTACTTCTACCCCAGCAGCTTCACCTCCTGCTGACGACAATACTCTTTCGCCACCACCAATTCTCCCTTCTTACAAGAGCATATTTTCCCAAGACAACGTTCAACTGGTCCCGGGTCATAAACGCCCCAACCAACGCAACGCATCCTCTATGGCATCTGTGACTGCTCGGCTCAAAGCCTCCACTGTTGGTGCCTACAAAGCCACTGGTGGCGAACTCGCTGACTTCCGATGGGACCTTCAGCATCGCTTTCTCGATTTCAAATCACCCACCCTCTCCGCCCTCGACTCCTCTGGTGGCATCCACTGGACGGCTCTCTGCCCAGAGGGGGAACAGGCTATGCTGGTACAACACCTTCTCCCATTACGTACCGACCTTTTAACTCGATATCCTTTGATTGATGGTGTTTTATCGCAAACCAACTACGCATCAAGCATTCCGTCGGCTACACACTTCACCACGACGACACACCATTCTGCCACCTTCCGTCTTCTCTTATTGCCATGTTCACGGCACACGCCTCTGTTGTTGGTGTTTCCCCATTGCAATCTGCTTACTCCTACCTGGCACCTACCAGCCTCATCGATCATTCGAGTTTGGCGCTACATCCGCTGCAGTATCTGACCTGGAGGAACATATCCTCTGCTCTACCGAGCACATTACCCAGGTACTTCACGAGGAACCTCAACCACCAGGAACCTGACAATTCCACTCCTTCCACTTGCGCCACTCACGCCTATCCTGAAGTCTTTACACTGCTTCGACCGAAAAGTCGTTAAAATATGCCCCCCCAGCCACCGTAGGCCCGGATGAATACAAAGCCCAAGAGGCCGACGTATCTATCGATGAGTACAAGCTCAAGTGTCTACAAGGACTTACTCCCGAAGACCGGCACCTTACATCAAGGCGATTGCAAAGGAGCTGCACGATATAGTGCGCTTCGGATGCTTCAAGCTAGCTCCACCTGATGCTTCGACTCGCCCAATTGACCGTCGCCTGGTACTCAAGATCAAGACCGATTCGTCCGGGGAGTATATCAAGCACAAAGCTCGGTTTGTCTTGCGTGGCTTCCTAGCTTCACTTGGCGCCGATTTCTTTGGGACGTTTAGTCCCATGGCAACGATGACTGCTATACGTGTCATCTTAGCTATTGCTGCTTACAAGAACCTACCCGTGTACCACAGCGACGTGCCCAACGCGTTCGTCCAGTCTGACATAGACGCGCACGTCTACGTACAGCTTCCCGATGGCATCAAATTACTCGATCCTCAGGACGATAAGTACCGTGGTCGCCGCTTGCCCAAGTTACTGAAGTCTCTTTATGGACTCAGGCAATCTCCCTCTCTCTGGAACAAGGAGATCGACAGCTTCTTTCGGAGCCTTGGGTATAAGCGACTCCATGCGGACACATGCTTATATGTTCGCACGTCTACCCATGCTCGATTCCTCATTTGTAGCTTATCGGTGGATGATATCGTTATAGTTGCGAATGATGATACCCTGCGCTCTGAGCTCCAAGAAGCACTACATAAGCGCTTCTCCGTGGAACAGTTCGAGCCAGTCCATACTCTTCTGGGAATGCGTGTCTGCCGAACGTCGGATGGATCCATTTCTCTAGACGTCCAAGCCAAGTTAGACTCGCTATTCGACGACCATCCCATATTGAAGACACTCACTCCGCTGAAGTATCCGATGTCATATACGCTCACCTACAAGGAAGGTTCTCCTTCCACCGATTTGGAACTCTATATCCACAACCATTTCGCGACCCTACTTGGCAAGTTGGTATTTATGCAAGTCGCATGTCATCCAGATTGTTCTCGAGCTCTAGGACGCTGTTCCCGAGGGCTCTTCGTCTCTGGTTTCACCCGACAGGGAGCGCTATTGAGAATCACTTGCGCGTTATCTCATCTAACCGAATTGGCTTATCGACCATAGTAGACTATCCGGACAAAGATATTGCTACGGGCAAGTTCGACCCTCTCGTTGCTATGGTGGATGCTGACAATGCTCCTTCACTGGAACAGGGAGATAGGAAGTCCACTACTGGCTATGTCTTCTACCTGTACAACTTCCTCATCGCCTTAAAGAGCAAGCTACAACCTATAGTCTCGTGCTCTACCCACGAAGCTGGGCTCATCGCACAAAGTATTTGCGCTGACGAAGCCGTCTGGCTCCGTAAACTACTCCTTGAGCTCTCGTTCGTGGTTAATCCGACATTCTACACGAACACGCAGGCTGATCCTCCATCCGATTTTGATGCAGACAACTAGCCTATTGCCGATGATATGCGCTTCATCAGAAGCCTGCCTCTGTTGTCTGACAACGCGGCGGTCGTCCACACGTCTAATAGTCCTGACGGCTCTTCTCGCAGCAATGCCCCCTCTACACGATGGTTCAAAATTCGCGAGTATGTCGCATTACAGAAGATTCGCGTCCATCATGTCCCTGGCAAGTTAGATGTAGCTGATGGCTTTACAAAGCCTCTTGCAGCCGACTTTGCTACGTTCCGCTTTCTTCTAGATATACCGCATGTTCCTGGCTCAGACCAAGACGAGACCTAACCGCTAACTCTGGTGACCGCAATGTCGTTAGACTAGTCCTTCTGTTTATCACCATGACCCTTTTCGTTCTCCCTGATAAGATCACTGATGCTCCTTCAGCCAGCATGGTGAACAACACTACTCTCGAAGACTCTCAACGTACTATGCAGTCTACTGGATCGGCTATCTGACCTTCCGATCTTGTGCTCGCAGTTGAACAGTTGGACTTTACCAACCCAGTAACAGGCGAGTAGAACCCCATGTCTCTGCACGCTCTCCTTTGCATGTCCTTGTCATCATTGGATAAAGATCACAGTATAATGGAAGTATCTCCCCCTGTCACAAACACCTTGACCAACAGCTTACTACCTTGGCTACATGACCAACACCCGGTTGTCATGATCACATGCAAAATTAACCTCACATTTGTACCCGTGCGTGTAGACTCCTCTGGACACTGCACTTTGCGGACTTACTGAAACTATCGTTGCTCTTCGAGTCGACAAAATACGCATGCCACGCTCTGATTTAGCTTCCTCCGCGCTTCCATGTCAACTTTTTTTTTGTTTTTTTTTTTTTTTTTACATCATGAAAGAGTATGGCGGATGACCCACCTCCATCTGAGTGAGTCGGCCTTTTGCAAAAGCAAAGGCTCGCCTTGTTCAGTGCACACTACTAATGTACACCATTATCGAACATGATCTGCCTAATATGCGACCACCCGAATACCACTGTTCGCCCTGTATTACTAAATGCACCAATTCTGTCATTTTTTTGTTACTTCTAACGCCTTGGCCTCTGATGATACTATTACCAAACATCACAACACCAGCGTATTCGCTCGGCGCCCACTGTACACGAGCGATCTCAAAGGATCCACTTCTCGTTTGGTATTCCCACCGCCAAACATTACTTCCTCCTATAGACTAAATGCTTAGTGCCTGATGACGCATGGCTCACGAACACCCCGGTGGTACCATATCGTCCACATTCATCGTCTACTATGGGCATGAGGTCTGAGTTCCTCACTGTCTCGCTATCCCACCTCATATCGCTATGTATGCAAGACAATATCCGACTTTGTGTCACGCTTCTTTGCTTCCTTCGTGATCTCCGATAGGATTCTTACAGCACGCTTTTTCAGTCCATGTCCTCATTCTCTCTTTATCATCACGCATAATATCTTCCTGGACTTATCTTCTACCCATATTAACAACCGTCTTCTGATCACGCATATCAATGAAGATAATAACGTCCAGGTTAGCAAGCTGCTGATGATTCTAACATGAACTGAAAGAAAGTGTGTTTCTTCATGTGACCTCCGTAGTTTCACTCCTTCATTGCTGTTCACCGACAGTTCACAATTTTCTATCATTTGACCGCTCTTACTAAGAGGACTGCAACCCCGACCTAACTTGCAAGTTTCATCTTTTCCACGTTGCATTCAAATGAAACAACGACGCTTCATGGAACATGATGCTCAGGTTGAAGTCTTCCATCCTCGCCCTTACACATCGACTTATGCCGCAACACAACTCTGCCAAGAGTGTTAACCGTTGCCCGACTCACACTCTGAACGTGAGATGTCTCTGCTCTCTGCCATATGTGAGATAAGGTCTAGCAGCGTCGCTACCTGTGCCTTCGCCCTTGCATTCTCCTCCTTTCATTTTGTTTGTTTCCTCTAGCTCTCGCTAAGAACATCCCGAGTGTTACCTCTCTGACCAAGCCCAAGTCCTGACACTCTCTCCTCTGATGATGAACCCGTTGTGCCACTTTATGTGACCTCCGAGGTGCACTTATTGTTCATCCTGATCTCGTCGTTATCACATTTCTCGAGAGATGTCATATTGCTCTGCATCAAGACATCTCGAAGGGTGCAGAGTAATCTGCCAACTCCCACCCTTATTCCGTCCGTCGAGAGCGCGATCTCTTCCTTACCCTTCTTCTTCCCTTTTCACCAAATGAATTATTCGGTCATATGTGTTCTTTGAGCGGTGCAAATTGTTATATGTGATTTTGAAAATAGAATTGGTATATGTAAACCGCTTAACCCTATATTGTTATAAGTGTCATTTAGATACATGTAATTGTTAAAGTGTCACTAATATAACGAAACTGGTATAGAGGCCGCCATTGTAAAAATATTGTAATAAGTGTCACAGCTTTTTGTAAAATTGTTATAAGTGTCACTTTTTTTCTGGTAAAATCTTTTTTAGCGTCACACTTTTAAAAAAAATGTAATAAGTGTCACATGTTTGAGTTGCTTCACATTGCTTTCCTTACCCCTGGCGGTTACCCCTTTCGGTTTGAAGCTCGTGGGCAGTTTGAAGGTTGGCGACAGGAAGGAAGCGCTCCTCAACCCGCTCGGCACCCTCGAGAAGTCAAGGGCACGATCGAAGCAAGGTAAGAAGTTAGCGCGCATAATCCTTTCCTGCCGCAAGCAGCGCGCTCCAGTCTCCGGAGTAGTTGCCAAGCTAGAGGAGAGCGTGCTGCAGACAGAAAGTGCCGCCGATGACATCAGTGCCGCCGACGATGGCTCCTGTGTCGCAGAACTTAGCAGCGGCGGCAATCGCGCTCGGCGAGTCGTCGTCGGAGGAGAGTTTTGGGGAGGAAGAGATTGAGCAGGAGGCCGCGGCGCTCGTGCGGCGCGCGGCTTTGACGGAGTCCGAGAAGAAGGCCAATAAGGCCAAGGCGGATAAGGAGCGCAAGGCACGGATCGCGGCGGAGGACGAGGAGCAGTCATGGCGCGCTCCGCGCTCGCTGAGGGAGCTCAGTACTGTCGACTGGGATAAAGAAGTGCGCGCCGAGGAGTTGTTACGCGCGCGCGCCGTGCTGAACTCGTACAACGGCGAGAAGGAAGAGTCGGTGACGAGCTGGAAATCCAAAAAGGGGGCGCTGGTGACGGCGATGGAGCAACCCGAGGCCTCGGGTGCGTCGTTCCTCACGTTCCTCGACACGGCCAATCCGCGCTCCAAAGTCAAGCCCGTCAACAACCGTACGCAGCTGCGAACGGTCTTTACGCAGCTGACGTGCTCCCATTTATTCGACGCCCGCCGCCGCGAGGTCTCCTGCGTCGCGTCCTGGAAGCTTGTAAACTTCAAGCGACACGACCCGGATTGCGGGATGCTCTCGGTCGATGGGCGTCGTGATAGACAAGACGCCGACTCGCACCCGCACCGCGATCGCAGGACGGCTTACTCGGCAGAAGTCTTGGCTCAAGCCGCCGTGCAGCCCCAAAGGGGAAACCGCATGTCCGTGCCCCGCTCAGGTGTCAAGGCGGTACTCGCACCCATTTGTCTTGTGACCCCTTCCGAAGACCTAGTAACGCGTGTGACGTCGATGGCTGCCCTCCAGCTCCGTGGAAAGCCGAGCGACAACCTGAAGAAGATCAAGCCTTACATCCAAGCACTACAGGACGCGGGCTGGTACGCCAAGTTGCTCACTGCCACCGCCGATCAAATGAACGCTATCGCCGTAGCACGGGCCAGGGCGGACCTCAAGCACTTGAACAAGGGCCGGCCCCGCGAGAAGCAGGTCACCCTAGACGAGGCAACGTTGCCGCGGGCCGATCCGAACAAGGTCTATTACAGGGGCTGGGTCGTCGCTCCGCCCACGACCTGGAGGATGCTCCAGGGCAACTTGATCAAGCCAGTGTCTGCGGCCGATTTCACCAGGGCCAAGCATGTCGACGGCGGTAATTTCGGCGCCGTGACGAGCTACGACTCGAACTACCACATCACTCCCCTCGTCTTCATGCACACCACCGAGAACGAGTCCACCGAGAGCTGGCCCCGACTGTTCCGCGAGGGTAAGGAGTACTACGGCGAGGAAAAGATCGACACTGCCACCACCGTGTTTATCGTCGACGGCGATAAGGGCGGTGCTGCCGCTATTCAGAATGAAATTCATCGTGGACGCATGTTTCTGTGCGAGGAGCACAGAGGAACCTTGCTCGCCGGCAAATCCGGCACCAAGGGAGCCAAGGATCTTTACTTCAACTTCGTATTCGTCCGAGTCTTGCAATGTCACCTTTTGTCACTCTCAATGTTGTCAATCTCGTGTTAGCGACAGACGTTTCACAGGTGGAGGCGACGAGCGAGCACGCACAGCAGGTTGCGTACGAGAAGCTCTCGCCGAAGGAAAAATCGTTCGTGGACAAGTTCACACGAGATGTTCAGTGCGCGCTGCAGAACGCGGGTCTCCTCCACAAGAAGCACACCTCAAACCAGGTCGAGTCGCTCTGGTCTCTGGTAAATGAGGTCCGGGAAATCGAGGACCCGGCTGCTGCACTTGTTCGTTTCGTCGAGATGAGCGAGGAGAAGATTGACAAGTATGCGGCAGAGGCGAGCAGCATGTCGAAATTTGCGACGACAAAAGCGATCGGCAAGCTCGCCGAGGTCGAAGTGGCCGCGAGGGATCAAGTGACGCGCATCGCCTGGTCTGGCGGGGGGCAGGCGCGCGCCTTCTGCAGTCGACGCGCCTTCCACGTGAATATCCACCATAACTGCCCAACCTGCGATTGTGGCGGACCCCAAGTCAACGAGTTTCCGTGCATTCGCGTTGCCGCTGTTATCAATGAGTTCGCGAGCAAGACGCTGCAGGAGTGCGTCTCGCGCCTCGACACGACGGCCCTGATGAAGTCTCAGTACCTTGCCGCCGGCCAGTTGCCTGTGCCGGACTTTGGCTCGGTGGTCCCGGCCGAGACGGCCCTTACCAAGCCACTCGCCGTCCCACGGCCTCGCGGAAGGCCCAAAATGATGCGCGGCGGTAGCCGCAACGACGCCGTCAAGGCCGCCGCGAAGAGGATGAGAGCGGAGCGGAATCACCAACGGATGGACGGCAGTGGCGACGACGAGGAGAGAAAGGAGAGCGAAGAGGAACCCCACCGTCATCTTCGCCAGACAGCCACTCGGGCAGCCCATGCCAGCGCTGAGGCTTTTCGCCAGCTCCCGGGTAACAACGCCGTTCTCTAAACTGGCTCCACTCGCTCCCCACCATCACCGTCATTTCAATATCGGCAATTGGACCTCGTCAGCGTCATCATCTTCTTGAGAAGACTATCATCACCAAAGCAGCTCGGCTCCTCCTACCTCCCCACGTCCCTCCCTCCTGTGTCGCACCCGGCGACTCCAGACAAGTCCGCACAACAATACCATCGTCACCAGAATCTCAGACTGACGATTCTTCGGTCAACACAAACGATGTAAAGCGCAAAATTTAATAAGAGGCCGCGAGCTGCTTTGACTGCATGGCAGGTAGTGCTTGTAAAGCGACGCGCGAGAAAATATTCGAGCGGCGAGCCGTGCCGTGTCGTGTCGTCCCGTCTTGTGACGTGATGTCGCCATCCCGTTGGAGAGAAGAGGATAAGATGGAAGAGCGCGTGCCCGCGCGCCGCAGCAGGAACCCGCGCCGCCTGCTGCGACGCGCTGCGTTGAGGTGCGTCGCCTGCTGCGGCGCGCTGTGTTGAGTCATCTTATCGCGTGACAATAGTGTAGCACTGCTAGCATTTATTACACGATACGCGACACTTACACGAAGAGCGTCAAAAAAAAAGTGACGCTGATAAGAGTTTGCAAGTAAGTTGCGACCATACTTAAATTTAAATGCAAGCGCTGTGACATTTATAACAATTAAGTATAAAATAGTGACATATAAAAAAATTACAAAAATTAGGACGTGGCACTTACAACATTAAAATACAATTTGTGACACATAATACAATTTACATTAAAAGTGACACTTAATACATTTTATGTACATTCAATGACACTTTTAACAATTAAATGTACTAAAATTTCACATATAACAAATATTACAGTTCGTATGACACATATAGCCACCGCGCTGCTCACCAAATCTATAGTCCCTGATTTGCGTCCAAGCTCGTCATGAACTAGCGCTTCCCGTAGGTATGTAGGGTCACATGTTAACCTGGTGTGTTTCTATGTATCGTCTGTCGTGTGCCGAGGCTAGGGGGGGCTGACCTTTGTTCCCTGAAATCTACCCTGCCAGACTCGCACGGTGAGGCAGGATGGTCTCTCAGTGACCTAACCACTGCCCGGCGGAATTCTCTGCACATTCACAACAACATTCCCGGAGTTTTTTTATAATGCAACATTCAACATCTAAAACTTTCATGTGTTTTGACAATCTGTCCACTAATCCCGATCTACCTTTGTTTGATGTCGACTCTGTTGCACGTGTCTTTATGTCCAACATCTCATCTTTAGATGATACATCAACTTCCACCTCTAAACCCACAGAAAAGCATATCCCATTAATAACACCAAGGCAAGAACACGAAAGATACGCTTCATTCGACAGGAAGGTACATTCTCGTGGTATGCTCGCTTTTCGCGATGTGCAGCGACGTGCTACAATTTTCCGTGATGACACTCATCATTCGAGTGACTCTCAAGCCACAATGGCTGTTCAGGTCATCTCGAATCCAGGTCATCACCCATCTGATGTTCCCTATTGAAGGTTTTGCGTTGACTGTACTCTCCACAAGAAGTAATTCCCGCATTCTCATAATTTAAAGAACAGCCATCCTTCGAAAATACTTTCCAACCTGGTGAAGCATGGACATGTGACGGTGGATATATTTCCATACTCTCCGAGTGGGGTCAATTCCGCCACATATTGGTCTTCAAGTGTCTCATTTCTAAATTTTTGTTAGTGTATTTCGGTCGCACTACGAGTGCTAGCGAACTCTGTAAAGCACGCGAGTTTGTTCGCGGTTTCTGTTCTACTTTTGTTCATGTGCAATTGAAACAAATCTACTGTGACTCCTTTAAACCCAATTTGTCCCAGTATGTCACCACTCCCTATCGTGTTGAGCATGGCATTAATATGTCGGCCTTCCCGCCTTGCTCGCATGTGTTTAATCATGAAGTAGACGCTGCTGTTGGTCACATAGCAACCGCTGCGTCCACTAGACTTAGGACCCTCCTGAATGTGTCATGCAAGGGTCATCCAATAACTGACCCTGCTCCACATTTTCCGTGGGCTGTAATTCATGCTGTTCAGTCGTATAATTTCCTTCCTAATGTCTCTCTCGAACGCATTTATAATAAAGTGCAAGTCCCCAACAAATGTTGCTAGGCCAACAGTTTGGTTCTGTTTGTTATTTGCGCTTGGAACCTAATGAGTTTCATAAGTATGAACCTCGTTGTCGCCCTTACATCTACTTGTGTGGCGCTAATGCCATTAACCCGCTAGTTACACCGCATGTTAACCATTTAGCTGATGTTGTTCTTAACCCAGAGAACGGCCAAGTCCGTGTCTCTTCCAAGCTCACTTTTCCTTATCTAATTTATAAGTCTCCTCCCGATTATGAACAATCCCCATCACCTGCATCTTCTCCTGAAGTACCCTTTTCTGTTCAAAGCATACCCAGTGATGCGTTGCAAAGGGGGATTGCTGTATCAACCGACACTGAACACGAGAGGGGGACTACCTCCACTCCTTCACCAGCTCCAGCTCCAGCTCCTTCGGCTATGACTCCCGCTTCTGCTGTCCCAGTTGAGACACCTACGACATCTGACCTCCCGCAAAATGCTTTGCGAATTATGCAAACATTTCGTGAGGTGTTCTCCCAAGATGCTCTACGTCTCATGAAAGGTCCTAATCAACCTCAACCTCGACGTAAAACAAATCTCCAAGCAGTACAAGCTCGCTTCGCTTCGCCCACTATACAGGCGGGTCGACACTAAAAATCAGCCGACACTAAAAATTACCCGCCCTTTCGAAACTCAGCTTCCGCAGCTAGGAAGGCCAACAGATCCAAGCCGAAGGTGGCGAAGCGCCCCAAGGCACGGAAGGAGCCCGGGCGGGCCCCTATGACAGCCCGGGAGAAGCGGCAGCGAGAAAAAGCGGCTCCGAAGCGAGTTTTCAACAAGATATTGGCTGCGTTGGACGCGGAAAAGAAACGCCAGCAGCAGAAAGCCTTCGCGGAGGCCTTAGCGTATTGCGATAAGGAAGGAGTAGGGGCCGAGAAGTGCATGACGGACCACCCAGAGTGGATTGAGCTCATCACCTGGAGTCAGCTCGACGATCGACTGAAGGAGCGTGTTTTGTTTGATGAAACAGCCGCGACGCACACTCGCTCGGACCGGATGTCGCTCACGGCGAAGGAGGAGCAGGCGCCTGTGAAGTGGATTGTTGCGAGCAACAAGGCCCGCGCCGCGCCAAGCTGCGAAGAGATTGGAGTCAAAGTGCGCCATATTTTACTCAAGCGTCGACTTCAGAACCGGCGCGGCGGACGCAAGAAAGTCCCATTCAACAACGCCAACTACAAACTTGTGTGCGGCCATTCGCCCTCGGGAGAATTATTCATAGGTTTCTTCGCCCGCAACTCGCACCGGATCAGCACGAAAATCAAGCAAAACAATCGAGGCGAAGCGTGCCGCCGTGAACTGCGACGAGATGGTCGAGGAGTATTTTGCGGGGATCCACGGACTTCGCGCCGAGCTCAAGGCCGCGGGGATTATGGACGAGCACGGCGCCATATCGGACCCCCGCCTTGTCCTGAACCTCGACGAGGCGCCCCAGTTCGTGGACTACGCCGACAACAAAGGGAACGACAAGGCCAAGTTTGGGGCCGGCAAGGGTGACGTCTGCTGGGCTGAGGCCTATGACTACCGCGAGTGCAACACTGACATGATGTACTGGGGCCTGTGCGGGCCGCGATGGACGCGGCTGTCTCGGCATGCTTCGAGGCGTGGCAGCGCTGCAAGGACGGCTGCGTCTGCGGCCTTGACAACGGCGCCGTGTGCTACGCCAGCAAACTCAAGTACTGCGAGATCTGCGGGGACCTCAAATAGAAGCGGTGCAGTAAGAAGGCGTGCAAAAAGGCGCTGGAGGATCTTGCATTTGCCGTGCCGGATGATGCTGATGCTGAAGATGAGGAGGAGGAGGACAGCAACGCCGAATTCGAGCGCGAGATCGGTCACGATCGTCGCCGGCGTCGGCGACCCCAGCCACGAACCATCCAGCTACCTGAGTCCCGCCCAAAGCAGCTCCCAGGGTCCCCACCGACACTTCGGGAGCTACGGTCATGCTTATTTCGACACCTAGTGCCCCTAGTGAGCCATCATCCCCTTCCTCATGCATGGTAATTTTTAGTGTCGGGTACTGCTAGACATTACCCCACACCATGCCACGATCACGCTAAACTGGGGTATGGCGTGCCCCGGGTCCGAAAGGAGAGTGGTCGGGAGTACTCCTGAGTGTCTCACATCGCTCGTTGGTCGAGTTCGGTCCATGGTACGGCCCTTGCAACAAAACAGTAATTTTTAGTGTCGACCCGCCTGTAGGCGATTACAAGCAAGCGGGTGGACTTTGGCCGATTTTAAATGCGATTTGTCCAAGCGCCACATCACCTCATTGGCCCCACCCTCCACTCCCTCCATGCTGCTAATGGCAGCCACTGGACGCATATGCCTCCAGAGGGGGGAATTTACCCCAACCCTTCATCATCACGTTCACCACCTTCTTTCGCAACCACCTTGCTTACGTGCTTCTTCTGGTGTGGACCAGAGCAGACATATAGTTCCATCGTATGCCACTCCAGTTCATTTTATCGACACATCCAGCCTCTCGGATTTCCATTGACCTCGTGCTCTTGTTCACCTAATTTGCAGAGCATGCGCAAGCATTCCAGGTGCCTACCGCACAATACGCTTATGCTCTGTTGACGCCCCACGCTATTATGGCACATAATAATGCATCCTATGGTGATTCCGACCCACACCTCTCTGACCTCGAGGACTACATCACTGTGCAAGCTCACTATATTAAGTCACATCTACAAGCTGATCCTCTACTTGTAGTTCAACTAGTCGAAACTCCCGAACATGCTCCCGCTCATTCTGATGCCGATTCTTATGCCATCACTTATTCGAATCAAGATCAAGATCATAGCACAGTCGGCCCTGCTGAGTACAAGATTGAAGCCAAAGATATCAATATTGATGAGTATGAGCTGACCTGCCTAAAAGGTCTCTCGGACGCCGATCGCAAGGCCTACATCTCCCCGATTTCCAAGATCTTCGACATAGTCAAGTTCGGCTGCTCTAAGTTATCGCTGCCGATGGCTAACTCCAAGCCCATCGATACCAGGCGCGTGCTGCGTATCAAGACCAATGCGGCCGGCGAATATACCAAGCACGAGGCGAGATTGGTGCTGAGGGGATTTTTAGCTTCCCTCGGAACCGATTTTTTTAACACGCTCAGCCCGATGGCGCAGCTTACAGGTATTCGTTTTGTTATAGCAATAGCTGCGCACCTCGGCTTCTCGTCTGTCATATAGATGTGCCCAATGCGTTCGTCCAAGCCCTTATCGATTCTCATGTATACGTCAAGCTCCCGCAAGGCATCTATTTAATGGAACCTGCAGATGCTAAATACAGAGGCCGTCGACTTCCTAAATTGTTGAAGTCACTTTACGGACTACGGCAGAGTCCTGCACTTTGGCACCAAGCAATTAACGGTTTCTTCGATTCTCTTGGCTATCATCGCTTTCGCACTGACACGTGCATTTGTACCAAGGTCCGAGAGATGCCATCTTCTTGTTGTGCACTTTATCTGTGGACGACGTTGTCGTCATTTGCACCTCAGAGATACTTCGTCTTGAATTTCAACAAGCTATGAAGAAGCAGTATTCAGTTGACGCTTTTGAGGAAGTACACACCCTCTTGGGTATGCGAGTTACGAGAACTTCTGATGGCACCATTTCGCTGGAGTGTCAGGCTAAGATCGACGCAATCTTCGAGAAGCACTCTATGTTACTGAAATTGAAACCTTCCTTGACTCCGATGTCGCTCTCTGCCACTTATAAAACTGGAGAGCCGTCATCTGAGACGGACAAGTGCATTCTTAACACCTTTTTGACCCTTCTTGGTAAATTGACATTTGTTCAGTTATCTTGCCGGCCAGATATTTCCCAAAGTCTCAGCCGGTGCTCTCGAGGGGTGCATAATCCATCCTTTTTGCACGTCCAGCTATTGGCCGGTACCTTTCGATATCTTCGCAAACCCGAGAACCGCAACCTCCACCTATGATATCATTCGAAGTCTCCCGCCTTGATGGATCACTTGCGCTCTATCATTGGCAATCGCCCAGACATGGCAACCATGTTAGACTACACCGCAGAGCAGGTGGATTCTGGTAATTTTGATCCTCTTGTTGCATTTGTAGATCGGCATTGTCCGCACTTCGTTATCATAGCAGACAGTGGCCAACTGTGCTACTTCATGATCCTGAAGATGTGGGAGCGCTTCAGCATTGAAATGCCAGGCCTGGTATTCAGGAGGCAAATCTTCGACGGAGCCAAGATTAAACTCCGCCACTCTGGCGTTGGAAGCAATTCCACTCATCGAGAAATCAACAACGGGTCCCTCCGGTTAGAGAATGTCAGCACCGCGACTGCTTTGGGTGCGACTCTTGCTGCTCGTTCTGCCATGAGAATTGTGACGTGAACCTGTGGGTTTTCAGAGCAGAGTTGACTACTTGTAGACATTCGAGGGGGCTCTGTCTAGCGGAAGTCTATGTACACTCATCGGTTAAACGATGGAAGGATGCCTACATAGCAACTGTGCAAACTGCGATTCCAATCAGTGTGAAGGTTAGCACTGACTGGCAGTTGCGGGTAAGTTGTGCTCTAATGAGCGGTTAGTGCATCATCGTGGAGTGTCCGAGTGGACATACCCAAAATATTCCATAGCGCGCATGCAATCAGTACAGTTAAACAGAATACGCACACACCAACACTTTCACGACAACACGATGACATAAAAACAAGTACACAAGGTTACGCAGCCTTAACGTGTGCGGTGTAGCTATGTACAACCCATGTTAAGCACATACAAACAAGCGTGTTGCATGGCGAGGTTAGACTGGCGCGGTAACAGTCCAATACCCAACAGTTACGTGCATGCAACACATGACTCTTCAGGACCCGCCCACCACCAGCAGAGTATTCCGCGAGGCAGTGGTATAATGTCACTGAAGAACCATCCCGTCTCACCGTGTGAATCTGGCAGGTTAAGTTCAGAACAGGTTAGTTCCCCTAGCCTCGGCACACGACAGACGAGACATAGGACAACACCTAGGTTAACATGTAATCCTACATACCAACGGGACGCGCTAGACCATGATGATGAGCGTGAGCACAAATAAGAGGACTGATTCGGTGAAAAGGGAAGAAGAAGGGTAAGGGTAAGGGTAGGGTGGGTTTAGGAACCAGGTGGTTACGCGCGCAGCCCTCCCCTGCCACTGAATGCCCGGGGAAAGTCGATGGACGTCGAAAGGGGCTCCCAACTGGCCACTTTGCTCCGGAGGCCACCCTCGTAGCTCCCGCACTCGTGATTCTATGCTGCTTTATTTCCTAGAGCCCCGCTGATGAGCGTGAGCAGGAACCGGAAGATCGAGTTTACGTGGAAATCCAGGCAAAAACGCATGAAAGCGAACGCACTCGAAATATTAAACCTTTTTTTTTTTACGAAGCAGTGTCTCCGAATGATGTCTCGTATTTGAATCAACAATTAAACGCTGCTGTGTATACCTGGTGTGTACATGTTGTTCATTAAATGTTTGCATTCTGTCCAGCATCTCCGGTTTCAACTCAACTGTTGGACACCCACGGATTCGAACTTGACCTCATGCGGAACTCTCTCCCACATCTGCTTCCGACCGAAATGTCGTTAAACTATGGCCAGAACGTTGCAGGCACTTATCACACCCTTTACACTCACATCTGTTGCGTGGTCCTCGATATGAGGCCGCTTATGTTGGACCCCTCCTTTCAACATGACAATGCTACCTTGAAGAGGACCTATGTATCTACCTTCCTCACTTGTGAACTGCTTCTTTCCAGTCACAGTTCAGATACTATCTTTCAGGCGGATGCATTCATGAGCCACATTTCCAACGGCAGCTGGACCGAAGAGTCGTTAAACTACCGCTCCTCAGGAATTCCAGAGAGCTACACTATTATGTGTGCGACACTGGAACATTTCACACCTATCTCTACACGAGGGTTTTCTCTCCGTAATACGGCTTTCCCTCTTTTTCCTTCCTTCCTTACCCTTCCGCAATTATATTTTCATGACTATGAAGAACCCAGTCTGAAGCTCTTTTCCAACATGGAGTAGGCCTCCAGGCGCGTACCGTCAGGTACGGGGCTTTCTGTTTAATTAACAGAGGCTTCGTTCCTCGTTGTCAGTGTAAACGCTTCTATGGGATCTAATGTCCTTGAGGAGTTAGGGCTTAAATCCCTACCTTGTGTAGTAGCATGTGGCAAGCGGAATGGTCTGTACACGCCTAAGACTGCACGCAGTCTCTACCATATACCCGGAGAGGGTCAAATCTCTCCAGGTTATGGGCCCAGATGCGTAGGTGTGTCAGCCCAACTGTGTTGTACGTCTAAATGGAGTGATCAATTTACGCCTGATCACGAGTACAATGCGACAATGTGTTTGGCGGTGGTCTACTGTACATATTTGTTGTGTGACGGTATGTGCCCCCCTGTTAATTTGGTTTGTGACCGAGTTGGGTCGGTCACTGGTCACATGCACTCGCATAACCAATAAAATTAAAATTTTTCCTATACAAGCCGCGGAAACTTGTACGGGTTTTCCTTCCATTACCCAACAAAAGACTGACTGCTCGAGAACTAATCCATTATTCAGTCTCAAGTCACCCTGTTTTAAATAGCATGTTGATTTGTTTGGTCTTGTCAATAAGCCCACGTTTAAAATAACGTACTGTACATAGAACCCGCACTTGAGAAACCCCTCATTCTTATGTGTTGAATATGTCTATCAATCTTATAACCTATATCTTAATAGGTCACAATCATGTCAAAACAAAAACCAATATCCACCACGGATATCTACAAATAAGAACAAATCCTCGTTGATAAGATTAACGCAGGATTGCGTTTCCAAGATAACTCAACCAAGGTGAGCTTGCAAATTGAGGTGCTTCGCAGCTTCGCAGGCATATGACAAGTCCATATGTGGACGCGTTATTCTGCTTCGATTCATATGAAGCTTACACCCGGAATGCTCCGGAATATAATCAACTTCTTGAACAAGAAGTTGATATCATCTTCGCTCAATGGAAAGCTGAACAAGTTAACGATTTGAACTTACCTGATGAAGATGCCCTGCCCGAACATTTAAAGACTGGACACGTCAACTCTTCCCATCAACTAACAGTTGATGTCCGTAATAATCTTGAACGACTTTACTACCAAGAGTCGCATAATCTTGTTCGTCCTGAATTAAATAAGGATGTCAAACGTGTCCTCACTTTATTATATACCCGATTCCCCAAATCAATTGTGCATGATTCATCTTTAACTAACATATCCTTTACAGGTCGCTCTAATGCCGATTGGATCAAACACTGCGAAACTTATGCTGGTTTCTTGTACATATTCTTTAATTTGGAGTCCCAGGAAAAGCCCGCTCTCGCTATGTGGCCTCAACTAAAGAAAATTTATGCCATTACTGCACATCCCAACAAATTACGTGCTGTGATGCTTTTAGCTTACCACTACTATGAGACAGTGTCTTGTACAGATGTTACGGAGCTTAAATCTCAGTTTAATCGAATGTCTTTAAATGTTAATTGGTATGCCCATGTATTCGTCGAACAACTCCTTGCTTCCCAATCTCAGGCAAAGCAATTAAATAATGATGAAGCATCAATCCAATATAATAACTCCAAAATCACTATTAAAGCTCACGAGGAGATCTACCGTCTATATGCTAATCCCTCGGATCACGAGCGCTATTCTCAATCTTCATTGGAATGGCGTAAACTCTACGAGACACGCTCTGGTAACAACTCGAGTCACGATCCCGAATTGTTAAAGCTAGTTGATCCTAACGACGTTCGTCCACTATTGGAATTCATGTTAAAGATATACAATGAGACAAAATTTTCTTCTAACCGACGCTTGGATAAACCCGCTTCCTGGATCCCTTACATCCCTGGTACTACCGCTACCAAGCCACCTAAGGTATTATTGATGGACACTATTCATCAATCCCACGACTCTCTAAACTACGCTTACTCGTTGTTAGCCACTGTAGCTGGACAGTCTGGCTCCAACGCTCGTAAGCTTCGTAATGCAAAAGACAAAGCATCGACAATTTCACCCCGTGACACGACGTACTATCGTCCACCCTCAAATTATAACGTCAAAGGTACCAGCTTCGATCGTCCTGTCTACTCATCTTCCTCTAACCGCAATGCACGCTCTAATATGTCTCTTATGGACCGGGCTACTTATCAAGTTGATCGTCTTCGCCGCCTGTTTGGTAAATTACAGGAAGCGAATCCCAACCCTTCCACCGAATCTAAAATGGTACAGGAGGAAATGAAAAGCTTATTGAGTACCCTCTGGACAACCGCTTCTCAAGCTTCGACACAGTCCTTAGATCCTGACGAAGCCACCCAAGTTCATCTCTACTTATCTCGAGTTGATACTACGTCCAATACCATATCGAACCCTCTTAGAAGCCGATAAGGAATCTCTTGTTTCAGAAGAAAAGTATCAAACTGAAACATCTGCTCCTGAAGCGTCCCCCAGTGATGCGGAGCAGAGGGGGACTGCTGATACAGAGAAAATGTTCCACACTTTCCTGTCCATTAAAGATGATGAAATCGATAACATCCCTCAGCCGCTATTGCAGCACATAAATGCTAAAGCTCAGAATGCTATCGTTCGTCGTCAAGCTCGGGAAACTTCCTCGCACTCTGAGCTCCCCAGTAATCTAAACAATGAAGATAATGAAGATGGTACAGATCCCCCTGTGTTGCTACCAAAATTAAATACTGGTTTTACACTCGTCGCTGTGCCTTCCGAACAAACGCAAAGTTTCATGACACAGTACGTGTTTGGTCAAAGCTCAACACATGCCTGTTATGCAACAATGCTTAAATTGTACAACGAGTACAATTTGCCGCTAATGACTACGCCAGGATATGCTGACACATGTGCTTCTCAACATGTAATTAACTTTAAACGTTATGCTGATCCTGTCCACGTCGTAAAGCTACCCGAGTCCTTGTCGCCTGCTATCCAGACTGCTACGGATACGCAGAGAATCACACATGCTATGATTATAAGGACCGTCATTCCCACTCTCCCAAAGCATCCAATTGTGGGATATGTAAAGCTAGACGTTGCGCTTGTTCTACCCAAGCAAAACGACCATAACGATCCCGATCTACACATCATCAGTATGACTCAATGGGGAGAAGATAAACTTGGTATACATCTTTATGGAGTTGAATTTAAAGGACCATCGTCTATCCAGAGTATAATTGATGATAATGTCAAGATTACTTTGTTTAGACTCAGTAACCTGTTGCCAACTCTACCAATTTACTCGCTACAACAAGCAAAAGCGCGTAAAATGGAACTTCGCTCACTACAGTTCAGACTATGTGCTTTTAATGAACAACGCGAAATGCTCAAACTATACTCCACCCTCATGGAACGAGTAATTTGCGTCCCATGGCTTAAAACCATCCTGGAGTCAATGCATTCGCAGCTGCCTTACACACGCAAGCATTTCCCACCTCCTGTATGACGCAAGGTTACAACGTGTTTGCTCCATACAGTAACTTCATCTACTAGCCCACGAATACCTACAGTAACTTTACTTTGCTCTGGGATGTCCACTCCTGCATTCTTAGCTTGCGCTTCTAATGACCTGCAAATCAACATCAACGTTAAAGTTCTTGTTGAGAGCGACGACAATATCACGCACATGCTACGAATACGTTTTGGTAATTCCATCGAAGTTTTCCCATCCTTACCCAAGTTTTTGACATATCTCCATCGAGCATCGGACGTTGAACGTGCACGATATTACACTGACATAGTGGAATTGACATCACCATGCACAAATCGCAACATAATCAATGGGAGATCCATTTCCACCTTCGAGCGCGATATGGATGATTCCTTGTTCCCAAGTGCAGAGCATTTAGCAAGCAGTGGTAAGTCACCTGGGAAACCATCCCGTATCATCGTGAGCGTCTGGAAGGTCAATTCGGGGAATGAAAGGTTATGTTCCCTATATCATCAGAACACGACAGGCGGCATCTAGCACTACACGAGAAAGGTTAAGTGTATAGTGCAACATACCTCGGGACGCGCTAGACCATGATGATGAGCGTAGGCACAAATCAGAGGACTATTAGATTGTGTAGAAAGGAAGAAGAAGGGTAAGGAAGAGATCACGTTCTCAACGGACGGATAAGGGTAAGAGGCAGCAGATTTCTCTGCACCCCCTCGAGATGTCTTAAGCGCAAGGTGCGACTGTAGAGCATCTCTTGAGAAAGATGATGATGAAGAAAAAAAAAAGGAAAGGAAGGAGAATACAGTCTTGATGGTCGCAGAGGTCACATAAGAGGCATCAAGAGTATAACAGGGTGTCTTAGGGCTTGGACTTGGTGGAGCTGAGAGTCGACTTGACGCTTTTGAACAGAGCATTACGAAACACAGGTACGACAGACAGTGTGTTAAAGCTATCTGAGGTGGTGGACGTTACTGGTTCGAGAGTATCGTCTTCGTCCGCTTCTGCTGTCAGGCGGTGAACGCCAATAGTATAATGGTGTGGTACCATACGAAACGTGAGTGCAAGTAAAGCATTCAGTAGGGATGGCACTTGTGAGTCAAGTTGTAGGGTGTCCAGTTGGTTTTCCAAAAAGTTAGACTCAGCGAACGGATCCGAGAGGATAGAAGGGTCTTCAAATTCACATGCGAAGGGAATGCTTTGAATATACGAGAGCAAATTATCACGCAGACGATGGAGGTGATCGTCCGGGGAGGAATGGTTGGCGGCATATTGGTCATGAGCTGTTAGCGTTAAGCGAGACAGTAGCTCTGTGATCTTGAACAGTGTTATAAGCAACACGTGTGCATTGGCTGTAGGAGGAAAGAGCCGGTTTTCCAGGGAGGTAATTGAAGCAATGGCTGCCTGTAGATCTGTGTGCAGAGATAGATTCTCAGCGCTGAGGGTGTTGACCTTGCGAATATATAGGCGAAGAGTTTCCTGGAGTTGTTCGACTTGTTGACGCAATGCACCGACATCATCAGGCGAGGCAGAAGGAGCAGGGTGTGTCGATGGCGAAGACATTTCCAGAGTAGATTCTGATGAGGGAAGTGAGTAGTTAAATGACATTTCGGTCGACACATGCTGTGCAAGTCGGGGGTATTTCGTGTTTAGGAAGTGCAGAAAGTCTTGACGTTCGGCCGAAGTATAGGTGGGACCGAACATTACATCCAAGAGTGATGGCGGCTTTGTATCGTCTGAGGATGATACGTAGTCGTCAAGGTGTTGTACCCACGATTGGATAACAGTATGAATCACATGGTGGTATTTGGTGGGCTTGAACATAGCCTGAGTTTTACGAGCTTGTGTTCGCTCGAGCGTTACAAGAAAGTTAAGATGCTCCAGGTGCATCTGAGTAATAAGCCGAAGATCTAGTGCCAATGGTAATTGAGTAGTGGAGTCTGTGGCTGCATCGGTTACTGATAAGCCTAAATGAGCAAGTGACGAATGTTGCCTTAGGTTTCTGGTCAAGAGAGCATGTAGCTCCTTTGGCAAATGATACGTACGCATGATGGTTGCACGTATATGACCGGCTGAGCGCCCATTGCAGGAAGGTTGGAAGGAGGTAGCATTACGTGCACATACGTTAGGTTGTATGGGCGCCTGATCGGTGTTGTGACAAGCACAACAAATGTTAGTGGTGATAGTTGAGATGGGGATGTGACCATTCTTCTTGTGGTCATCTGTGTTGAGGTGACTCAGCACTTCAGTGGGGAGTTCACTAGGTGCTTGTGACTTCGAATTATATGTGGTAGAAGCAAGAAATGTAGGCTGCCCCAAATCGTTGAGGCATTGCGTACAGTAGGATGACAGGATGAAACGTTCACGTTTGGGGCCTCTGTAGCAGCCAATAGAAGTAATAGCAGGAGCAGCTTCCCAAAATGTAGTAATGGGTAGGCGCATGGATATGAATGTCGTTAGTTCCACAAACAGTAAAGAGTCAGCAGATTCATATATCGAGTTGAGTGCCGTAGAGATTTCCGCTCGCATAACAGAAGAGAAGGGCGTAGCAGGAATACGGAAGCTCTCAGAAGAGAGTATCCTCGTTCAATCAGGGCAAAATCCATGTTGAGGCCATCCTGGAGTGTTAGGGATTGTAGTAAAACAGGTTCAGCTGGTGTCGGTGAGACAGTAGCAGCCTGGGAGGTAGTAGGAGTGACAGTGGTTATGGGTTGTCGCTTTTGCGACAACTTGGGAGAAGGCTCGGCCGTGGAGAGCGAGCGTGGAATTGTCCTTCGAACGACTGGAGAGATGCCACGGCCACGGCCACGGGAGTGCCAAGAAAAAGACATGAGCGACACTCACACGACACGTACAAAAAAATGTGGCAAAAGAAGGTAGGGCCAGGGCTAGTTTGCTAGTTTAACGACGTTGCGGTCACTAGGGTTAGGCATCTTCAATCCTGTAAAGGATTGTCGTCAGAGGCATGATGCATACCGAGTAGAGAGCGAAAGGTGGAGAACTCAGCAGCAAGTGGCTTTGTAAAACCATCCGCCACGTTTAGCTTGCCGGGAACATGATGGACTCGTATTTTCTGTAGCGAGATGTACTCACGGATCTTAAACCATCTGGTCGACAGTGCCTTGGATCGAGAGGACCCATCTGGGTTATTAGAGGTGTGAACAGCGGCAGCATTGTCAGAAAAGAGGTAGGCTTCTGATGAAGCGCATATCTTCAGCAATTGGGTTGTCATTGTCATCGAAGTCAACAGGGTCAGCGGTGTTCTCACCATTAGCATTGTTGACGTAGAAGGTGGGGTTGACGACAAAGGAGAGTTCCAACAACAGCTTGCGTAGCCAAACAGCTTCATCAGCACAAATACTGAGGGCAATCAACTCAGCTTCGTGAGTTGAGCAGGAGACAATCGGTTGAAGTTTGCTTTTCCAACCAATAAGGCAGTTGAAAAGATAGAAGACAAACCCGGTGGTAGATTTCCTATCTTCCTGTGCTAAGGAAGGGGCATTGTCAGCGTCAACCATGGCAACTAAGGGGTCAAACTGTCCAGTAGATACATCCTGTGGTTGGTAGTCGACCACAGTGGATAGATCAATTCGATTAGCGGAGACAGTGCGAAGGTGAGCTTCAATGGCATTACCTTTAGGGTGAAACCAGAGGCGAAGTGAGCGGTTTTCCGGCTTCTTGAGGTAGCGAAGTAAATGCTCTAGCATTTGGACGTGAACATATGCGAGTGTGTGCATGCATACCACGCGAACATCTGCCCAAGGCTTGCGAGAAGTCAGGTCTGCAGGCAACTTGCATGAACACCAGCTTGCCAAGGAGGGTGGCAAAGTGCGAATTGATGTACAACTCTGTTTCAGTGCTGGGAGTGCCATCTTTATACTTGAAGGACGATGACATAGGATATTTAAGCGGGGTCAGTTGCTGCAAGACTGGGTGATCAGCGAAGAGTTCATCCAGCTTGGCTTGCACATCCAGAGAAATGGAGCCGTCAGATGTGCGACACACACGCATGCCTAGGAGGGTATGGACAGGTTCAAACTGCTCTACAGCATACCGTTTGTGGAGGGCATCCTGTAATTCAGTACGAAGAGGGTCGTCATTGGACACAATAACAATGTCGTCTACAGACAGACTGCATACGACGAACTTAGCATGTGCGGATACTCGAGCATATAGGCAAGAGTCCGAATGCAGGCGTTTGTAGCCAAGGCTACGGAAGAAGCCGTCTATCTCTTTGTTCCAAAGGGATGGTGATTGCCGAAGTCCATAAAGTGACTTCAGCAGTTTCGGTAGACGTCGGCCCTTGTACTTAGCGTCATCGGGGTCGATAAGCTTGATGCCGTCTGGTAACTGAACATAGACATTGGCATCGATGTCAGACTGAACGAAGGCGTTCGGGACGTCTGCATGGTAGACAGGCAATTGCTTGTATGCTGCAATAGCTAGTAGTACCCGGATTGCGGTCATGGTGGCCATGGGGCTGAAGGTACCAAAGAAATCGGCGCCAAGAGATGCTAGGAAGCCACGTAGTACGAGGCGAGCCTTGTGCTTAACGTATTTGCCTGCAGAGTCTGTTTTAATCTTCAGCACCATCTTGCTGTCAATAGGACGAGAGACACCGTCGGGTAAGGAAAGTTTGAAGCAGCCAAAGCGGATAATGTCGTGGAGTTCCTTGGCGATGGCCTTGAGGTAGGCGTGCCTGTTTTCAGGCGACAAACCGTGGAGGCACTTAAGTTTATATTCGTCAATGGAAACGTCCGCTTCTTGGACCTTATATTCGTCAGGACCAACAATGGCTGGTGAATTATAGTTTAGCGACGTTGCGGTCGAGGCAGTGTGCGCAACTTCGGGATAAGCGGAAACAGCGTCAGTAGGAGTAGTAGGGGCAGATTCCAGTTGGATATGGATAGTAGGGTCGGTACGTAAGACCTGGGTGATAAACTCTGTAGAGACCAGAAGGTATTCCTCCAAGTCAGCCAGAGATGCAGAAGTAGCGCCAAACTCGGATGAGTTGTGATCAATAAAGCTGGTCGGCGCCAGGTACGTAAGTGCATATTGTAAGGAAGAAGTGCCGAAGGCAGCAGCGTGTTCAGTGAACGCAGATAAAAGGGGCTGAGGAATAGGGCACGTAGGTGAACCATCAGCAGTTAAAAGGTTGCAGCTGGGATGCTGGATGCGCACTTGGCGTGGGCGAAGTAACCATCGACGTGCGGGTAGCGGGCAAGTAAGTCAGTGCGCAACGGGAGAAGAAGACGAGCTAACAACGCATGTTCCCCTCTGAGCAGATAGCAGACCAGAGGATACCACCACGGAGATGAAGGGCGGAGAGGGCGGGAGACTTGAACGTAAGAAAGTGGTGGCGAAGATCCCAGCGGAAATCGGCGAGTTTGCCACCAG
Organism: Chrysophaeum taylorii; assembly: GCA_029834535.1. Lineage (NCBI taxonomy): Eukaryota > Pelagophyceae > Pelagomonadales > Pelagomonadaceae > Chrysophaeum > Chrysophaeum taylorii. The sequence goes on from JAQMWT010000181.1 coordinate 67,550, forward strand.
CGGCTTTGTAAGCACCAATAGTAGACGCTTGTAACCGGGCTCGGATAGTTTTCATAGAAGTGGCCTTGCGAGTGTTAGGCTGTTTGGAACCTGGGACAAGAATGAGGTCATCTTGTGCAAAAAGGTCTTTGTAAGAAGGAAGCAAGGGCGGCGGTGACATAGAGCCAGATTCGTCGGCGATAGCGTCAGAAGAGGGAGAAGAGGCCGGAGTAGGGGACGAAGAAGGAGGAGCTGAAGGAGGTGGGGAGTGCCCCATCTGAGGATGAGGAGTCCTTGTCCCCTCTGAATGACATGGTCTTGGATAGTGGTGTGGGGTGTGAGCGAGAAAGGCGCGGAAGGAGCGTGTGGCGGAGGAGCTAGTTCAGGATCAGGAGTAGGATGCTGCAACATGTAGAGGAATTGCAGCTTGGACGAAACACGAATTTGTCCGTTTTCAGGGTTGAGGACGACGTCAGCGAGATGGTCGACGCGTGGGGAGACGAGCGGGTTTTGTGCGTTGGCGCAACAGAGATACAGATATTTGCGGCGGCACGGTTCCCACTTGTGGTGTTCATGGGGCTCCAATAGGAGGTAACATTCAGCGCCAAAAATCTTGAGCATATCGTGTTGGGGAGTGCTGAGTTGGTTGTAGAGTAGCTGTTGCGGACTCAGAATAGCATGATGAATGCGCTCGAGCGTGGCGTTCGGGAGAAGGTTATAGCTTTGAACGGTGTGTATCACCGCCCATGGGAACATGATGGCGGGTTCCACGATCTTGGCGCCACGATAGTGAGCATTAAGGAGAGAACGAAGGCGAGTTGAGGAGGCGGAGGCGATGAAACCGATGGCAGACTCAACTTCAAAGTTAAAGTGGTGCATGTACGGCGGGAAGGCAATGAGTTGAATGCCCTTATCGACGCGGTACGGGGAGGTAATGTGCTGGCTAAAGTAAGGCTTGAATGCATCGGAGTAGAGGGTGCGCATGTGCACATTGAGTTGTGTACGACAGAAGTCATACACAAAATCCAGAGCTTGAGTGAACTCCGTGGCGTTGGTGGTGCGTGTAAAGTACACCAAGAGAAATTTCGAAATGAGTTCCTTGAAGACGATGATATGTGTGAAGCCTCCCCATTCGGATGGGATGGTCACATAGCCGCCGTCGCACGCCCAGACTTCACCGGCTTTGTGGGTTTGCTCAAAGGGGCTTGGTCGCATTGAAATGCTTGTGCGGGTGGCGCTTGTTGTGTGCGATGCAGTCGGTGCATAAGTCGCGATATGGTATGTCAGAAGCAGAGAATCCAGGGCGAGCAAGTACGTTGGGGGCCTTGGCAGCGACGTTGTCGGGGCAGTGATGCACCCGGTGAAAGCGATTAGCACGTTCTTTGGCATTGAGATATTCGGTGGATCCGTGTGCGAGAGACTTACGAGGAATGGGATGAGCGGGAATGTGCCGTTTGCGCCGAACATCGAACTTGAGTTCGGTGTCTAAGGCAGGGGGGGGCGGTGCGTCGTCATCCTGGTGCGCAGCAGGGTCACTTGGAGGTGCATCCTCATCATCACGAGTAGCGAGAGTATCTTCGTAGGACGAAGATATATAGTTTAACGACATTTCGGTCAAGCAGTTGCTGGAAATAGACATCATAAAAGATTGTGCCAAAGACAAGGTATCTGTGCTGCACGTGGTGGAAGCTTGGTCAACGGTCATGAGATTGGACACATAGGATTCTTCGTCATGGCAGCAGTATGTTGGAAGGTAGGGTCCAACATAATGGGATTTAATATCGGCGACGATGAGCAAAAGGTGCTTGTACAGAGCGCTGTACGTACCGGCAGGCAGAGCATTGCTGAGCATGTCACAGCAAAGGTCATGGCGTAGAGACAAGAGGAAAGACTCCTGTTGTTTGGTGTGGTTGTTAGCACGAATCAACTCCGGTCGAGTGGGGTAGCGTAATTTCCCGTTGCGAGGGTCGAGTAAAATAATATTGGCATACCCTCGGACGGTTGGCAATGGAGCAAGCATTGAGTGGATTTTAGAGCCGAGTTTGCGGTCACTTCCACGAAGGTACCCTATATAGCGACTATGAGATAAGTGGTGATCTTCCAGAGCAAAAAGAGAATCCTTGTAATCGAAAGAGTTGTCGGTGGCCTTGTAGGTAAGGCAGCCAGGCATCACGAGAGCGCATCTGGACACGAGGTTTTGTATGGCGGTGCCATAGGTGGTAGCGGAGCCAACTTGGGGAAGGGCTTGGACTATCCACAAGTAACCCATAAACGGCTCCATATATATGGACCTGTCCCGGTCGCGGGGGATGTCGGAAGCAGTGAACGTATACGTGCTTCCGAAGGCGTCGATGGGAGTTGGATTTTTGGTGGTGGCGTTCTCTATGGTGAGGTTGCCGTCGGAATGGTGGCCACCAGTTAAGAAGTAAGAGTTGTGTGATGTTGATGAGGTTGTAAGTAATAACCTGTGTGACGGTTGGTTAGTTTCGAAAACGGTTATGTAATAGGACACAGGAGTGGGTGAGTTAGTATGTAAGCTTGCGAACACGTTATAGAGGATTGTAAAAATCTTGACGTGTATAGGATGTGTTGCATTGGGTAATGGCTCCATAGAGGAGCGTTTAAAGCACAACTGATGGTAAGTACACTCGGGTTGAACAGAGTGAGTACGTTGCTCGTGAGCCTGTTGTGAGTGAAGGCGAAGTAGTAACATATTGAGGGATTCAAGGTCAGCCATAGTAAGCTGAGCAGAACCTGTGCGAGAGTAAGGTGCAAACGTTTTAGGAATGGACATGTATGGAGGATCAGGGAACACCCGGATCCAGTCTTTGGTTAGGTGGTTAGGTAGCCAAAGGCGCTTGGGGATAGCTTGCAGATCATCCACGATCTTTAGGAAGGGGCGTGGATGGAGGATGGGCCACGATGATAGTTTAATTGGTCCAGTAGAATATCTGCGGGCGACGCATATCCACCTTTCTCTAGATTGGTAGTCGCCACATAGGTAGGTCGGGAACCTATCAACAACATCGACACAGTAATCAAGGGTAGTATAGATAAGGTTGGCCACTGTGATGTGGTCTTGATGACAGTACTTATGCGGAGGCGTCATCTCAACCAGTAGTACCAAGGGCTGGAGTAGCTTGATGACAGACAGCATGCTGTCGAAAAGAGAATCGTCCAGCAGACTGTGTAAGTCTTCTGACTTTTGTTGTTTTAGTAAATTCCTGTTTGTGCAGGGAGGAGTGATCTCGATTATATCACAATAGAATGAGCGCCTTTCCTCGGGTGAGATTAGGTGAAGATGGTTGATAAAGGCGGGGAGAGATTCAAATAATAGTACAGTAGGAAAACGGTGGCGTAACATACGAACAAGCGTATCGATTTAGGGTAAGGATCAGGTAGGCGCGCGAGCCAGGCTGTGATCCTCCAAGCCGTCTACGGCGACCTCGCAGACTGTTTCCACGACCCGCGGCGGCTCTTTCAGCGCGCCATTCTCACGCCCCGTTGAAACGATGTTGTCGATGCTGACAACGCGCGCATGAATGACCGCGGCCTTTTTTCCCGGAGACGAGGCGTCGGAGTTCTTTTCGGCCGACTAGGTTGGGTCGGAAGACGACGCCTCGCTCTCAAGAGTCGAGTTTTGAACTCCCTGACAACCAACGGCATGCTGACTTTGATCGCGAGCTTAAAGTCTTCGCAACCTCGACCCGTCGCTCGGCCACTGCAACGGTACCAGATACATGATCGATCGTGTCGTTGTCACCGAGGCTCCTCCAACCTGTATCCCTTAAGGCCCGCCGACGCCAAACGATCACCAAGAGCCAGGGCCAGACGCCCCGCGAGGTCGGCGTCCTCTTGCCCAAGCCCGTCTTCTGTCACGTCCAGCTCTACGTGGCTCTCTGTCGATCGGCAACCCCGAGGATATCCTCTTCTTGGTCGACGACTCCACCCTACTCCACACGTGCTGCGCAATACCGATAAGCCCCCTCCCGGCGTCTACGCGCGCACTGTAGGTGAACTTACTGGGACCAGGTGAACTTACTGGGGTTAGAGATTGGGACTAGGTGAGCTGAGTGACCAGGTGAACTTACTGAGACCAGGTGAACTTACTGGGGTTTTTAGAGTAAACTCAAGGGTTGGCGGCGCGTGCGGATCGAAGCAGCTTGGGTTGGCGGGGGTGAGAGCGACGAGCTCAAAGGAGAGTGGGGTGAGTGGGTGTGAGTACGAGTGGGTTTACGCCGATCTTACTGGGGTTAGAGATCGGGACTAGGTGAACTTACTGACCAGGTGAACGTAACCGGACGGTGAACTTACTGGGGTTAGAGATTGGGACTAGGTGAACTTACTGGCCTGCACTTGTCTAGAGATAGGTGTGAAATGTTCCAGTGTCGCACACATAATAGTGTAGCTCTCTGGCGAACCTGTCCATACCCTCCTAGGCATGCGCGTGTGTCGCACATCTGACGGTTCCATTTCTCTGGATGTGCAAGCCAAGCTGGATGAACTCTTCGCTGATCACCCAGTCTTGCAGCAACTGACCCCGCTTAAATATCCTATGTCATCGTCCTTCAAGTACAAAGATGGCGCTCCCAACTCTGAAACAGAGTTGTACATAAATTCGCACTTTGCCACCCTCCTTGGCAAGCTGGTGTTCATGCAAGTTGCCTGCGGACCTGACTTCTCGCAAGCCTTGGGCAGATGTTCGCGTGGTATGCATGCACCCACGTATGTTCACGTCCAAATGCGAGAGCATTTGCTTCGCTACCTCTAGAAGCCGTAAAACCGCTTACTTCGCCTCTGGTTCCATCATAAAGGTAATGCCATTGAAGCTCACCTTCGCACTGTCTCCGCTAATCGAATTGATCTATCCACTGTGGTCGACTACCAACCGCAGGATGTATCTACTGGACAGTTTGATCCCTTAGTTGCCATGGTTGACGCTGACAATGCCCCTTCCTTAGCACAGGAAGATAGGAAATCTACCACCGGGTTTGTCTTCTATCTTTTCAACTGCCTTATTGGTTGGAAAAGCAAACTTCAACCGATTGTCTCCTGCTCAACTCACGAAGCTGAGTTGATTGCCCTCAGTATTTGTGCTGATGAAGCTGTTTGGCTACGCAAGCTGCTGTTGGAACTCTCCTTTGTCGTCAACCCCACCTTCTACGTCAACAATGCTAATGGTGAGAACACCGCTGATCCTGTTGACTTCGATGACAATGACAACCCAATTGCTGAAGATATGCGCTTCATCAGAAGCCTACCTCTCTTGTCTGACAATGCTGCCGCTGTTCACACCTCTAATAACCCAGATGGGTCTTCTCGATCCAAGGCACTGTCGACCAGATGGTTTAAAATCCGTGAGTACATCTCGCTACAGAAAATACGAGTCCATCATGTTCCCGGCAAGCTGAACGTGGCGGATGGTTTTACAAAGCCACTTGCTGCTGAGTTCTCCACTTTTCGTTCTCTACTCGGTATGCATCATGCCTCTGACGACAAGCCTTTACAGGATTGAAGATGCCTAACTCTAGTGACCGCAACGTCGTTAAACTAGCCCTGGCCTTACCTTCTTTTGCCACAAATTTTTGTACGCGTGCGAGTGTTGCTCGTGTCTTTTCTTGGCACTCCCGTGGCCGCGGCATCTCCCTAGTCGGTTGAAGGACAGTCCTTTCTCGCTCTCCACGGCCGAACCTTCCCCCAGGTTGTCGCAAAAGCAACGAACCATGACTGCTACTACTGCTACCACACTGGCTGCTGCGGTTGCACCGACACCAGCCGTGCATATCTCACCTCAGTCGCTGACGTTCCAGGGCGGCCTCAGTATTGACTATGCTGCTTACGAGCGAGGAATCTCTCTCCGTGAGAACTTCCGTGTCCCTGTCACCCCATTTGTCTCTTATTTTATGCGAGTGGAACTCACACTGCCCTATGAGTCTACTGACTTTTCATTGTTTGTAGACCTGACCACATTCATATCCATGCGCTTACCCATTACTATACTTTGGGAAGCTGCTCCTGCTATTGCTTCTATTGGCTGCTACAGAGGCCCCAAACGCGAACGTTTCATTTTGTCGCTTTCCTTTTTGTACGCAGTGCCTCAATGATCGTGGACAACCGACTTTCCTAGTCTCGACCACGTACAGTTCCAAGGCACAAACACCTCGTGAACTCCCCACTGAAGTGCTGAGTCACCTCAACACGGACGACCATAAGAAGAATGGTCACATCCCCATTTCTGCTATTACCACGAACATTTGCTGCGCTTGTCACAACACCGATCAGTTTACTTGTGACTCTTGTTCGAACACAGAGTCGCACAGCTCAGGCTATGCAAGCCATCCATTCAGCATTTGATTACTACTGTTGCTCGATCGCGTGTACAACATCTTGACGACTACGCATCATCCTCTGATGATACAGAACCGCTATCACTCCGGGATGTAATGTTCGGCCACACTTATACTCAGGCAGAACATTAAGACTTCCTGCGCCCCCTTTTTTTTAACGTTGACCGAAACGTCGTTAAACTACTCACACTCCACGCTAGACGCTACTCTGGAGATATCTTCGCCATCGTTACCTACGTCTTCTGCTTCGCTTGCTGATTTCGACGTCTTGTGCCAACAAGTCGACCAACTCCAGGAAACTCTTCGAATATATATTACCGAGGCTGCCATTGCTTCATCACCTCCCTGGAGAACCGGCTCTTCCCTCCTACAGCCAACACCCACGTGTTACTTATAACACTGTACACGATCACAGAGCTGTGGTCTCGCTTAACACTCACCGCTCATGACCAACATGCTGCCAACCACTCCTCCCCGGACGATCACCTCCTTCATCTACGTGACAAGTTGCTCTCATGCTTCAGAGCATTCCGTCCGCTCTCATGTGAATCTGAAGACTCTTCTATCTTCGTTCGCCAAGTCAAACTTTTTGGAAAACCAACTGGACACCTTTAACTAGATTCTCTGTCGCCATCCATACTGAATGCTCTACTTGCACTCACCCTTCTCTTGGCACCACATCATTCAGCTATTGGTGTTCACCACCTTACAGCAGAAGCTGACGATGATTGATAATCCTAACACACGGTCTGTTGTATCTGTGTTTCTTAATGTTCTGTTCTAAAGGGTCAAATCGACTCTCAGCTCCACCAAGTCCAAGTCCTAAGCCTCTTCTATACTCTTGATGCTTCGTATGTGACCTCTGCGACCATCAAGACTGTATTCTCCTTTTTTTTTTTTTTTCCTTCATCATCATCTTTCTCAAGAGATGTTCTATAGACGCACCTTGCGCTTAAGACATCTCGAGGGGGTGCAGAGAAATCTGCTGCCTCTTACCCTTATCCGTCCGTTGAGAACGTGATCTCTTCCTTACCCTTATTCTTCCTTTCTACACAATCAAATAGTCCTTTGATTTGTGCTCACGCTCATCATCTCGGTCTAGTGCGCCCCGAGGTATGTAGCACTATACACTTTACCTTCCTCGTGTAGTTCTAGATGCCGCCTGTCGTGTTCTGAGGATATAGGGAACATACCTTTTCATTCCCCGAATTAAATACTTCCAGACGTTCATGATGAGACGGGATGGTTTCCCAGGTGACTTACCACTGCTTGCTAAATGCTCTGCAGAAATGAAATACGCAATGCGGGGATCTCTATGACATGAACCCCACCAAGAACAAGGATGCTGCGAGCCGACGTTATTCTGTACTGAACCGTGGCCGCGGTGGCGTGTCATCATTATCCTCTCCTTTCAATGCATTAAATCCAGGCGTTGCTCCAACCAGTTCTCCTAATCGGAAGCATCAAACATACCTTTCGGTTGCTCAAGGAAATCAGTCCACGCCCGTGACTCCTAAGTCACAAACTGTCCAACAACAGACTAAATCGCATGTAGCAAATTCCGAGTACTTCTTGCTCAAGCATTGTAAATTCGATGCTATGGCGATGATGTCAGGGAATGTTCTTTCACTTGGCACCCAGCCACCGAATTTCTTGCTACCACCACCTAAAGATCCTCAATGTTGGCATCAATCCATCCAACAGCTGCTTACGGAGGCACAACAAACAAACTGTGTTGACAACCTCCAATTCTTGAGCTCACTGCTATGTTTAAAGGCGAAGCGCATCCGGAACGCGCCTAACATACCGACCAACGAGGGTATTCGATTTCATCGATACCCACCCATTAAAGGGGTTGTCAAAGTACATGTGGCGTGTACCAGATGTTATAATAAAACCAATACGCCGGGTACACCCCTTGTACTCGCTATTTGCACTGAAGATGAGCTTAAAACTGACAAAATCATTAAAATCATCGAGGACCATCTTGCGTCAGAACAACACGCTTCGCATTGTTTTGACGTACCGCGTCCTTTCTTTCTGTTGATTTGTGTCATGTGTAATCTGTCGTTGCACGGGACAGCGTTAATTCGCAATAATCGACAATCTTTTCATCTTTCATGCTTTAATGATCCAGCTGCATGATCCCTTACCCTGATCGCCGACCGCATGGTTGCGATGGAGGACGGTGCCTCATGAATCCTGAGCCTTGCGAGGGCATCCGCCCTCCCGGCGTAGGTTGGCACCTATTCGCCTCCCGGGCGGGCCGGTTGGCAGCCGGAACGTTCGCAGTGGGACGGGGTATGGCCGGGGGGCGAAGACGGAAGGTTATCGACGAGTTGGTTGTCAGTCACATCGCGGTCTCCTCGTCGCATGGCGACAAGCTCGATGGTCACTCTCCGCCGACCGACCTTTCGGCGCTCCTCGTCTACAGGCCCGTGATTCCGGACGGGCACCTGTCGGTCCGGCCTGGCTCCCATGCTCGGGAGAGGTCTGAAGTTAGTTAGTTAGTTAGTGAAGTGAAATACCAGCACCAGTCGAAACTTCATCTTCTGAACCCACGCCAGATAAATCTAACGACAACATGGTTGAATCTTTACGCCAGTTAAAAGGAGAGATTCAATCTTTATCCTCACGTCTCACTAACAGTGAGCAGCAATTGATGGCACGAGATCAACAGCTATCGGTTGCGCTAAAGAACTTAACCCAGGTACAAGAAGCTTACGACACCTTAAACGCTCAAGTAACCGAGAATATTAAACACGTCGCGCTCTTGGATAACATACTATCAAGCCACCAGATGCATCAGGATAATTTAATACCGACCTTAGCTGTCTTTGTCCACATAATCTCACGATCGCTCATTTCGTCTATTGGACAGTTTCCTGTCTGTCTGTAGGACTTGACGAACCAGGCGAGCACACGACCAGAATCATCTCCTAGACATGTCTATAAAGGGACTCCATAGGTACACTCTCTGTCGAAAATATCTGCGAGTACGCAAATTCATAAACCAAAAACTCGCTGTCTAAGAGCAACGCCTTACTCGACACTTTCAATTCGACATGCTGCGCATGAACCGCGACTTCATGTAATATACGCACCGAAATTGTATTCGAAGTCGCAAAGACCACCATAGTACATTTTTTGTATAGGAGTTACACGATATTTACTTATTAATTATTTTCTTGTAATAATCCATGACTTATCGTGCCCGAACTATTCACAAACTCAAGCCTAATCTTATTGCGAGCTCGTTTGAACACGGCCCGTAACGGGCCCGCGGAGTACTTACTGCCCGTCGTAAAAAAGAAATCCTGCTCCATTTCAACGGATTCTCGTGGACATAAGTTATGCAAGCATCGCAGGATCACAGTGAGTTCCGCGCTTTGGACGGTTTCCGAGACACAGATCGTGCAGAGGCAGCGCGGGTGCACGCTGGGAGTGTTCCGTGCCTTTGACGGTTGCCGAGACTTTCTGACTTTTTGGCGGCAGTGCGGTTCGGGCATGATACATGGCTCAATGTCGCTTGAAAGAAAGAGTTCCGCAATTTCCGAGACAGTTCACTGCGAGGACCCAGCGCGGTTCGGGCACACGGTAGCTCGGGAGATCGTCGAGGAACTTCGAGTGGAAGAGGCGCGGTTTGGACACCCATTTGTAAGTTTGCGGACAGTTACTCATATGGAGCGAATTAGTAATGGTTTAGCAGTGACGCAACCCATATAGACGGCGCGACGTCGGACGCGGCCGGCTGTATTGCAAGCGGCATATTTTCCCGTTGTCTTTTCGGCTCGAGCTTGGGTATTCGGTGCACCGCGCCGGATGGCGGTCACAGCGGGGATGTTGGCCGTGACGTCCAGATGGATCAGGATCACGGGCCAGGTCAAATACATATGATGAGGCACAGAAATCTCTAATCGACGATGCTGCTCATAACTTACATGCCGCTATGTCTGATGCACAGGTGCAGAGCATTTAGCAAGCAGTGGTAAGTCACCTGGGAAACCATCCCGTCTCATCATGAGCGTCTGGAAGTATTTAATTCGGGGAATGGAAAGGTATGTTCCCTATATCCTCAGAACACGACAGGCGGCATCTAGAACTACACGAGAAAGGTAAAGTGTATAGTGCTACATACCTCGGGACGCGCTAGACCATGATGATGAGCGTATGCACAAATCAGAGGACTATTTGGTTGTGTAGAAAGGAAGAAGAATGGTAAGGAAGAGATCACGTTCTCAACGGACGGATAAGGGTAAGAGGCAGCAGATTTCTCTGCACCCCCTCGAGATGTCTTAAGCGCAAGGTGCGACTATAGAGCATCTCTTGAGAAAGATGATGATGAAGAAAAAAAAGAAGGAAAGAAAGGAGAATACAGTCTTGATGGTCGCAGAGGTCACATAAGAAGCATCAAGAGTATAGCAGGGTGTCTTAGGGCTTAGGACTTGGACTTGGTGGAGCTGAGAGTCGACTTGACGCTTTTGAACAGAGCATTACGAAACACAGGTACGACAGACAGTGTGTTAAGGCTATCTGAGGTGGTGGACATCGTTACTGGTTCGAGAGTATCGGTATCGTCTTCGTCAGCTTCTGTTGTCAGGTGGTGAACACCAATAGCAGAATGGTGTGGTACCATACGAAACATGAGTGCAAGTAAAGCACTCAGTATGGATGGCACCAGCGAGTCAAGTTGTAGGGTGTCCAGTTGGTTTTCCAAGAAGTTGGACTCAGCGAACGGATCCGAGAAGATAGAAGAGTCTTCCGATTCACATGCGAAGGGAATGCTTTGAATACACGAGAGCAACATATCACGCAGATGATGGCGGTGATCGTCCGGGGAGGAATGGTTGGCGGCATATTGGTCATGAGCTGTAAGAGTTAAGCGAGACAGCAGCTCTGTGATCTTGTACAGTGTTATGAGTAACACGTGTGCATTGGCTGTAGGAGGAAAGAGCCGGTTCTCCAGGGAGGTGATTGAAGCAATGGCAGCCTGCAGATCTGTGCGCAGAGATAGATTCTCAGCGCTGAGGGTGTTGACCTTGCGGATATGTAGGCGAAGAGTTTCCTGGAGTTGCTCGACTTGTTGACTCAAGGCATCGTCATCATCAGGCGAGGCAGAAGGAGCAGGGTGTGTCGATGGCGAAGACATTTCCAGAGTAAGCTCTGATGTGGAGAGTGAGTAGTTTAACGACGCTTCGGTCAACACATGCTGTGCAAGTAGGGGGTTTTTCGCGTTTAGAAAGTGCAGAAAGTCTTGATGTTCTGCCGGAGTATAAGTGGGGCCGAACATTACATCCAGGAGTGATGGCGGCTTTGTATCATCTGAGGATGATACGTAGTCGTCAAGATGTTGTGCCCACGATTGGGCAACAGTATTAATTACATGGTGGGATTTGGAGGGCTTGAACATAGCCTGGGCTTTGCGAGCCTGCGTTCGAACAAGAGTTACAAGAAAGTTAAGATGCTCAAGGTGCATCTGAGTAATAAGCCGAAGATCCAGTGCGAATGGCAGTTGAGTGGTGGAATCTGTGGCTGCATCGGGTACCGATAAGATTAAATGAGCAAGTGACGGATATTGCGTTAGATTGCTAGTCAAAAGAGTATGTAGCTCCTTTGGCAAATGATAGGTGCGTATGATGGTTGCGCGTATATGACCAGCTGAGCACGCATCACAGGAGGATTGGAAGGAAGTAGCATTGCGGGCACATACAGTAGGTTGTATAGGCACCTGATCGGTGTTGTGACAAGCGCAGCAAATGTTCATGGTAATAGTCGAGATGGGGATGTGACCATTCTTCTTATGGTCGTCCGTGTTGAGGTGACTCAGCACTTCAGTGGGGAGTTCACGAGGTGCTTGTGACTTCGAACTGTATGTGGTAGAGGTAAGGAAGGTAGGTTGTCCCAAATTGTTGAGGCATTGCGTACAGTAGGATGACAAAATGAAACGTTCACGTTTGGGGCCTCTGTAGCAGCCAATAGAAGCAATAGCAGGAGCAGCTTCCCAATATATAGTAATGGGTAGGCGCATGGATATGAATGTTGTTAGTTCCACAAACAGTGAAAGATCAGTAGACTGATAGACTGAGTTGAATGCCGTAGAGATTTCCGCTCGCATAAAAGAAGAGAGAAAGGGGGTGGCAGGGACACGGAAGTTCTCAGAGAGAGAGATTCCTCGTTCAAACAGGGGAAAATCCATGTTGAGGCCATCCTGGAGTGTTAGGGATTGATGTAAGATATGTTCAGCTGGTGTCGGTGCGACAGCAGCAGCCTGGGAGGTAGCAGGAGTAACAGTGGTCATGGGTTGTCGCTTTTGCGACGACTTGGGAGAAGGCTCGGCCGTGGAAAGCGAGCGTGGAATTGTCCTTCGAACGACTGGAGAGATGCCGCGGCCACGGGAGTGCCAAGAAAAAGACATGAGCGACACTCACACGCGCACAACAAATTGTGGCAAAAGAAGGTAGGCCAGGGCTAGGGGATAGTTTAACGACGTTGCAGTCACTAGGATTAGGCATCTTCAATAATGTAAAGGCTTGTCGTCAGAGGCATGATGCATACCGAGTAGAGAACAAAAAGTGGAGAATTCAGCAGCAAGTGGCATTGTAAAACCATCCGCCGCATTTAGCTTGCCGAGAACATGATGGACTCGTATTTTCTGTAGCGAGATGTACTCACGGATCTTAAACCATCTGGTCGACAGTGCCTTGGATCGAGAAGACCCATCTGGGTTATTAGAGGTGTGAACAGCGGCGGCATTGTCAGACAAGAGAGGTTGGCTTCTGATGAAGCGCATATCTTCAGCAATTGGGTTGACATTGTCATCGAAGTCAACAGGATCAGCGGTGTTCTCACCATTAGCCTTGTTGACGTAGGTGGGGTTGACGACAAAGGAGAGTTCCAACAGCCGCTTGCGTAGCCAAACAGCTTCATCAGCACAAATACTGAGGGCAATCAACTCAGCTTCGTGAGTTGAGCAGGAGACAATCGGTTGAAGTTTGCTTTTCCAACCAATAAGGCAGTTGAAAAGATAGAAGACAAATCCGGTGGTAGATTTCCTATCTTCCTGTGCTAAGGAAGGGGCGTTGTCAGCGTCGACCATGGCAACTAAGGGATCAAACTGTCCAGTAGATACATCCTGCGGTTGGTAGTCGACCACAGTGGATAGATCAATTCGATTAGCGGAGACAGTGCGAAGGTGAGCTTCAATAGCATTACCTTTAGGATGGAACCAGAGGCGAAGTGAGCGGTTTTCCGGCTTCTTGAGGTAGCGAAGCAAATGCTCTAGCATTTGGACGTGAACATACGTAGGTGCATGCATACCACGCGAACATCTGCCCAAGGCTTGCGAGAAGTCAGGTCTGCAGGCCACTTGCATGAACACCAGCTTGCCAAGGAGGGTGGCAAAGTGCGAATTGATGTACAACTCTGTTTCAGAGCTGGGAGTGCCATCTTTATACTTGAAGGACGATGACTTAGGATATTTAAGCGGGGTCAGTTGCTGCAAGACAGGGTGATCAGCGAAGAGTTCATCCAGCTTGGCTTGCACATCCAGAGAAATGGAACCGTCAGATGTGCGACACACACGCATACCTAGGAGGGTATGGACGGGTTCAAACTGCTCTACAGCATACCGTTTGTGGAGGGCATCCTGTAACTCAGTACGAAGAGGGTCGTCATTGGACACAATAACAATGTCGTCTACAGACAGACTGCATACGACGAACTTAGCATGTGCGGATACTCGAGCATATAGGCAAGAGTCCGAATGCAGGCGTTTGTAGCCAAGGCTACGGAAGAAGCCGTCTATCTCTTTGTTCCAAAGAGATGGTGATTGCCGATGTCCATAAAGTGACTTCGGCAGTTTCGGTAGACGTCGGCCCTTGTACTTAGCGTCATCGGGGTCGATAAGCTTGATGCCGTCTGGTAACTGAACATAGACGTTGGCATCAATGTCAGACTGAACGAAGGCGTTCGGGACGTCTGCATGGTAGACAGGCAATTGCTTGTATGCTGCAATAGCTAGTAGTACCCGGATTGCGGTCATTGTGGCCATGGGGCTGAAGGTGCCAAAGAAATCGGCGCCAAGAGATGCTAGGAAGCCACGTAGCACGAGGCGAGCCTTGTGCTTGACGTATTTGCCTGCAGAGTCTGTTTTAATCTTCAGCACCATCCTGCTGTCAATAGGACGAGAGACACCGTCGGGTAAGGAAAGTTTGAAGCAGCCAAAGCGGATAATGTCGTGGAGTTCCTTGGCGATGGCCTTGAGGTAGGCGTGCCTGTTTCAGGCGACATACCGTGGTGGCACTTGAGTTTATATTCGTAAATGGAAACGTCCGCTTCTTGACCTTATATTCGTCAGGACCAACAGTGGCGGTGAATTATAGTTTAGCGACGTTGCGGTCGAGGCAGTGTGCGCAACTTCGGGATAAGCGGAAACAGCGTCAGTAGGAGTAGGAGAGGCAGATTCCAGTTGAATATGGATAGTAGGGTCGGTGTAAGTAAGACTGGGTGATCAACTCTGTAGAGACCAGAAGGTATTCCTCTAAGTCAGCCAGAGATGCAGAAGTAGCGCCAAACTCGGAGGAGTTGTGATCAATAAACTGGTCGGCGCCAGGTACGTAAGTGCATATTGTAAGGAAGAAGTGCCAAAGGCAGCAGCGTGTTCAGTGAACGCAGATAAAAGGGGCTGAGGAATGGGGCACGTAGGTGAACCATCAGCAGTTAAAAAGGTTGCAGCTGGGATGCTGGATGCGCACTTGGCGTGGGCGAAGTAACCATCGACGTGCGGGTAGCGGGCAAGTAAGTCAGTGCGCAACGGGAGAAGAAGACGAGCTAACAACGCATGTTCCCCCCTCTGAGCAGAGAGCAGACCAGAGGATACCACCATTGAGAAGAAGGGCGGAGAGCGCGGGAGACTTGAACGTAAGAAAGTGGTGGCGAAGATCCCAGCGGAAATCGGCGAGTTTGCCACCAGCGGCTTTGTAAGCACCAATAGTAGACGCTTGCAGCCGGGCTTGGATATTTTTCATAGAAGTTGCCTTGCGGGTGTTGGGCTGTTTGAACCTGGGACAAGAATGAGGTCATCTTGTGCAAAAGGTCTTTGTAAGAAGGAAGCAAGGGCGGCGGTGACATAGAGCCAGAATCGTCGGCGAGAGCGTCAGAAGAGGGAAGAAGCAGGAGCAGGGACGAAGAAGGAGCTGAAGGTGGTGGGGAGTGCCCCCTCTGAGGATGAGGGGTCCGTGTCCCCCTCTGAATGACATGGTCTTGGATAGCGGCGTGGGGTGTGAGCGAGAAAGGCGCGGGAGGAGCGTGAGGCGGAGGAGCAAGTTCAGGATCAGGAGTAGGATGCTGCAGCACGTAGAGGAATTGCAGCTTGGACGAAACACGAATTTGTCCGTTTTCAGGGTTGAGGACGACGTCAGCGAGATGGTCGACGCGTGGGGAGACGAGCGGGTTTTGCGCGTTGGCGCAACAGAGATATAAGTATCTGCGGCGGCACGGTTCCCACTTGTGGTGTTCATGGGGCTCCAATAGGAGGTAACATTCAGCGCCAAAAATCTTGAGCATGTCGTGTTGGGGAGTGCTGAGTTGGTTGTAGAGTAGCTGTTGCGGACTCAGAATAGCATGATGAATGCGCTCGAGCGTGGCGTTCGGGAGAAGGTTATAGGTAGCTTTGAACGGTGTGTATCACCGCCCATGGGAACATGATGGCTGGTTCCACGATCTTGGCGCCACGATAGTGAGCATTAAGGAGAGAACGAAGGCGAGTTGAGGAGGCGGAGGCGATGAAACCGATGGCAGACTCAACTTCAAAGTTAAAGTGGTGCATGTACGGCGGGAAGGCGATGAGTTGAATGCCCTTATCGACGCGGTACGGGGAGGTAATGTGCTGGCTAAAGTAAGGCTTGAGTGCATCGGAGTAGAGGGTGCGCATGTGCACATTGAGTTGTGTACGACAGAAGTCATACACAAAATCCAGAGCTTGAGTGAACTCCGTGGCGTTGGTGGTGCGTGTAAAGTACACCAAGAGAAATTTCGAAATGAGTTCCTTGAAGACGATGATATGTGTGAAGCCTCCCCATTCGGATGGGATGGTCACATAGCCGCCGTCGCACGCCCAGACTTCACCGGCTTTGTGGGTTTGCTCAAAAGAGGGCTTGGTCGCATTGAAATGCTTGTGCGGGTGGCGCTTGTTGTGTGCGATGCAGTCGGTGCATAAGTCGCGATATGGTATGTCAGAAGCAGAGAATCCAGGGCGAGCAAGTACGTTGGGGGCCTTGGCAGCGACGTTGTCGGGGCAGTGATGCACCCGGTGAAAGCGATTGGCACGTTCTTTGGCATTGAGATATTCGGTGGATCCGTGTGCGAGGGACTTACGAGGAATGGGATGAGCGGGAATATGACGTTTGCGCCGAACATCGAACTTGAGTTCGGTGTCTAAGGCAGGGGGGGCGGTGCGTCGTCATCCTGGTGCGCAGCAGGGTCACTTGGAGGTGCATCCTCATCATCACGAGTAGCGAGAGTATCTTCGTAGGACGAAGATATATAGTTTAACGACATTTCGGTCAAGCAGTTGCTGGAAATAGACATCATAAAAGATTGTGCCAAAGACAAGGTATCTGTGCTGCACGTGGTGGAAGCTTGGTCAACGGTCATGAAATTGGATACATAGGATTTCTTCGTCATGGCAGCAGTATGTTGGAAGGTAGGGTCCAACATAAGGGATTTAATATCGGCGACGATGAGCGAAAGGTGCTTGTACAGAGTGCTGTACGTACCGGCAGGCAGAGCATTGCTGAGCATGTCACAGCAAAGGTCATGGCGTAGAGACAAGAGGAAAGATTCCTGTTGTTTGGTGTGGTTGTTAGCACGAATCAACTCCGGTCGAGTGGTAGCGTAATTCCCGTTGCGAGGGTCGAGTAAAATAATATTGGCATACCCTCGGACGGTGGCAATGGAGCAAGCATTGAGTGGATTTTAGAGCCGAGTTTGCGGTCACTTCCACGAAGGTACCCTATATAGCGACTATGAGATAAGTGGTGATCTTCCAGAGCAAAAAGAGAATCCTTGTAATCGAAAGATTGTCGGTGGCCTTGTAGGTAAGGCAGCCAGGCATCACAAGAGCGCATCTGGACACGAGTTTTGTATGGCGGTGCCATAGGTGGTAGCGGAGCCAACTTGGGGAAGGGCTTGACTATCCACAAGTAACCCATAAACGGCTCCAAATATATGGACCTGTCCCGGTCGCGGGGATGTCGGAAGCAGTGAACGTATACGTGCCTCAAAGGCGTCGATGGGGGTCTTTTGGTTGGTGATGGCGTTCTCTATGGTGAGGTTGCCGTCGGAATGGTGGCCACCAGTTAAGAAGTAGGAGTGTGTGTGTTGATTAGGTTGTAAGTAATAACCTGTGTGACGGTTGGTTAGTTTCGAAAACGGTTATGTAATAGGACACAGGAGTGGGTGAGTTAGTATGTAAGCTTGCGAACACGTTATAGAGGACTGTAAAAATCTTGACGTTTATAGGATGTGTTGCATTGGGTAATGAATGGCTCCATAGAGGAGCGTTTAAAGCACAACTGATGGTAAGTACACTCGGGTTGAACAGAGTGAGTACGTTGCTCGTGAGCCGTGAGGGAAGGCGAAGTATAAACATATTGAGGGATTAAGGTCAGCACAGGTTCTGCTCAGCTTACTATGGCTGACCTTGAATCCTATCCAATATCGTTACACTTCGCCTTCACTCACAATAGGCTCAAGAGCAACTACTCACTTTGTTTCAACCCCGAGTGTACTTACCACATTGTGCTTTAAACGCTCCTTATGGAGCCATTCATCTACCAATGAAACACATCCTAATAATAAATAAATAAATAGTATTAATACACGTCCAAGATTTTACAATCCTCATAACGTGTTCGCAAGCTTACATAACTAACTCACCCACTCTGTGTCCTATTACATAACGTTTTCGTAAAACTAACCAACCGTCACACAGGTTATTACTTACAACCTCATCAACATCACAACCCCACTTCTTACTGGTGGCCACCATTCCGACGGCAACCTCACCATAGAAGAACACCAACAACAAAAGACCCCCATTGACGCCTTTGGAAGCACGTAATACGTTCACTGCTTCCGACATCCCCGCGAACGGGACAGGGTCCATATATATGGAGCCGTTTATGGGTTACTTGAGGATAGTCCAAGCCTTCCCCCAAGTTGGCTCCGCTTACATCATGGCACCGCCATACAAAACCCTCTGATCGTCCGCCATCTGTCCTCTCCTTCCGTGTGATGCCTGGCTGCCTTACCTACAAGGCCACCGACAAACTCTTTTTTCGACTACAAGGATTCTCTTTTTGCTCTGGAAGATCACCACTTATCTCATAGTCGCTATATAGGGTACCTTCGTGGAAGTGACCGCAAACTCGGCTCTAAAATCCACTCCATGCTTGCTCCATTGACACCGTCCGAGGGTATGCCAATATTATTTTACTCGACCCTCGCAACGGGAAATTTTCCAACATACTGCTGCCGTGACGAAGAATCCTATGTATCCAATTTCATGACCGTTGACCAAGCTTCCACCACGTGCAGCACAGATACCTTGTCTTTGGCACAATCTTTTATGATGTCTATTTCCAGCAACTGCTTGACCGAAATGTCGTTAAACTATATATCTTCGTCCTACGAAGATACTCCTACTCGTGATGAGGAGGATGCACCTCCCGCTCATTCCCATCTCCTCGTAAGTCCTCGCACACGGATCCACCGAATCATCTCAATGCCAAAGAACGTGCTAATCGCTTTCACCGGGTGCATCACTGCCCCGACAACGTCGCCGCCAAGGCCCCCAACGTACTTGCTCGCCCTGGATACTTCTGCTTGACATACCATATCGCGACTATGCACCGACTGCACCGCACACAACAAGCGCCACCCGCACAAGCATTTCAATGCGACCAAGCCTCCTTTTGAGCAAACCCACAAAGCCGGTGAAGTCTGGGCGTGCGACGGCGGCTATGTGACCATCCCATCCGAATGGGTGGAGGCTCACACATATCATCGTCTTCTTCAAGGAAGCTCATTTCGAAATTTCTTTGGTGTACTTTACACGCACCACCAACGCCACGGAGTTCACTCAAGCTCTGATTTTGTGTATGACTTCCCTCTGTCGTCGTACACAACTCAATGTGCACATGCGCACCCTCTACTCGATGCATTCAAGCCCTACTTTAGCCAGCACATTACCTCCCCGTACCGCGTCGATAAGGGCATTCAACTCATTGCCTTTCCCGCCGTACATGCACCACTTTAACTTTGAAGTTGAGTCTGCCATCGGTTTCATCGCCTCCGCCTCCGCCGCCTCTCAACTCGCCTTCGTTCTCTCCTAATGCTCATATCGTGGCGCCAAGATCGTGGAACCAGCATCATTGTTCCCATGGGTGATACACACCGTTCAAAGCTATAACCTTCTCTCGAACGCCACGCTCGAGCGCATTCATCATGCTATTCTGAGTCCGCAACAGCTACTCTACAACCAACTCAGCACTCCCCAACACGACATGCTCAAGATTTTTGGCGCTGAATGTTACCTCCTATTATTGGAGCCCATGAAACCACAAGTGGGAAACCGTGCCGCCGCAAATATTGTATCTCTGTTGCGCCAACGCGCAAAACCCGCTCGTCTCCCCACGCGTCGACCATCTCGCTGACGTCGTCCTCAACCCTGAAAACGGGCAAATTCGTGTATCGTCCAAGCTGCAATCCTCCTCTACATGCTGCAGCATCCTACTCCTGATCCTGAACTTGCTCCTCCGCCTCACGCTTCCCCCGCGCCTTTCTCGCTCACACCCCACGCCGCTATCCAAGGCCAGTCATTCAGAGGGGGACACGGACTCATCCTCAGAGGGGCACTCCCCACCTCCTTCAGCTCCTCCTTCTTCGTCCCATACCTGCCTCTTCTCCCTCTTCTGACGCTTCGCCGACGAATCTGGCTCTATGTCACCGCCGCCCTTGCTCCTTCTTACAAAGACCTTTTTTGCACAAGATGACCTCATTCTTGTCCCAGGTTCCAAACAACCTAACACCCGCAAGGCAACTTCTATGAAAAATATCCAAGCCCGGCTGCAAGCGTCTACTATTGGTGCTTACAAAGCCGCTGGTGGCAAACTCGCCGATTTCCGCTGGGATCTTCGCCACCACTTTCTTACGTTCAAGTCTCCCGCCCTCTCCGCCCTTCATCTCAATGGTGGTATCCTCTGGTCTGCTATCTGCTCAGAGGGGAACATGCGTTGTTAGCTCGTCGTCTTCTTCTCCGTTGCGCACTGACTTTACTTGCCCGCTACCCGCACGTCGATGGTTACTTCGCCCACGCCAAGTGCGCATCCAGCATCCCAGCTGCAACCTTTTTAACTGCTGATGGTTCACCTACGTGCCCCATTCCTCAGCCCTTTTATCTGCGTTCACTGACACACGCTGCGGCCTTGGCACTCTTCTTACAATATGCACTTACGTACCTGGCGCCGACCAGCTTTATTGATCACAACTCCTCCGAGTTTGGCGTACTTCTGCATCTCTGGCTGACTTGAGGAATACCTCTGGTCTCTACAGAGTTTATCACCCAGGTCTTACACACCGACCCTACTCTCCATATTCAACTGGAATCTGCCCCTACTACTCCTACTGACGCTGTTTCTGCTTATCCGAAGTTGCGCACACTGCCTCGACCGCAACGTCGCTAACTATAAATTCCACCAGCCATTGTTGGTCCTGACGAATATAAGGTCCAAGAAGCGGACGTTTCCATTGACGAATATAAACTTAAGTGCCTCCACGGTTTGTCGCCTGAAAACAGGCACGCCTACCTCAAGGCCATCGCCAAGGAACTCCACGACATTATCCGCTTTGGCTGCTTCAAACTTTCTTTACCCGACGGTGTCTCTCGTCCTATTGACAGCAGGATGGTGCTGAAGATTAAAACAGACTCTGCAGGCAAATACGCTAAGCACAAGGCTCGCCTCGTACTACGTGGCTTCCTAGCATCTCTTGGCGCCGATTTCTTTGGTACCTTCAGCCCCATGGCCACCATGACCGCAATCGGGTACTACTAGCTATTGCAGCATACAAGCAATTGCCTGTCTACCATGCAGACGTCCCGAACGCCTTCGTTCAGTCTGACATTGATGCCAACGTCTATGTTCAGTTACCAGACGGCATCAAGCTTATCGACCCCGATGACGCTAAGTACAAGGGCCGACGTCTACCGAAACTGCTGAAG
Organism: Chrysophaeum taylorii; assembly: GCA_029834535.1. Taxonomy (NCBI): domain Eukaryota; class Pelagophyceae; order Pelagomonadales; family Pelagomonadaceae; genus Chrysophaeum; species Chrysophaeum taylorii. The sequence continues at coordinate 89,156 of JAQMWT010000181.1, forward strand.
TCACTTATGGACTTCGGCAATCACCATATCCTTGGAACAAAGAGATAGACGGCTTCTTCCGTAGCCTTACAAACGCCTGCATTCGGACTCTTGCCTATATGCTCGAGTATCCGCACATGCTAAGTTCGTCGTATGCAGTCTGTCTGTAGACGACATTGTTATTGTGTCCAATGACGACCCTCTTCGTACTGAGTTACAGGATGCCCTCCACAAACGGTATGCTGTAGAGCAGTTTGAACCTGTCCATACCCTCCTAGGTATGCGTGTGTGTCGCACATCTGACGGTTCCATTTCTCTGGATGTGCAACAACGCTGGATGAACTCTTCGCTGATCACCCAGTCTTGCAGCAATGACCCCGCTTAAATATCCTATGTCATCGTCCTTCAGTATAAAGATGGCACTCCCAGCTCTGAAACAGAGTTGTACATCAATTCGCACTTTGCACCCTCCTTGGCAAGCTGGTGTTCATGCAAGTTGCCTGCAGACCTGGACTTCTCGCAAGCCTGGGCAGATGTTCGCAAAGGTATGCATTGCACCCAGTATGTTAATGCCAATGCTAGAGCATTGCGTCGCACCTCAAGAAGCCGGAAAACCCGCCT
>JAQMWT010000182.1:0-46048 GCA_029834535.1 Chrysophaeum taylorii
GTATTCTTCGTTCAGTTACGTATTGCTCAACATGCTGCAAGTCAAGTTGCACAGAGCGGAGTGTACGCAGAATTGGCGACGCGACACACATCGACGACGACCGACCGCGTAGGAGTAAATGGATTCGATCAACCGTAAGGTTGTAACATAGCGACCCACAATGGTGGCTGCACCACAGGAATATTCGGAAAGTTCTTGTGGTGAATCTGGTTGGCGGTGTCCGACGCATCGGAGGTGCTAACACGACTCAAAACGACGTACACACACCGTTGGCTCGTTGGAGACCTAAAGTACTGCGCCGGCTCCACTGAACAGCATCACCACCTTGCGATAAGTGTTGGGAAGCCGTGAACCTTTTCGTCGGCGGCGGATCTCCGCTTCGGTGATCTCGCGGCATTTCTTTTCATCTTTTCTGACCTTCGAGCGAAATCGTCGCTGCCTTCAGGTCGTTTGAGGGTGGACTTGTCCGTCATAGCGGTCGTAGCGTCCTTTCACCGTGCTCAGCAGCATCGGCGGGGAGATTCGTCGCATCGCGCCAAATGACTAGCGACAGAAACGGTGAAAGAAGGGTTTGCTTGTCGTATCCTTCTTCACATTCGCCGTAAGTTCGTTGATCGTAGAGACGTTCAACTCATCTTCGTACCTAACGATATCACCAATCGCAAGGACCGCCTTGAGTGACGACCGTCGGCACTTTGCGTGGCAATAACTGCCACCAGACAGCGGACGGTCGCGCTCTTCGCAAGAAGAACACATCCTTCGACAACTCCCAACTGCTCGTTCTCAGCAAACGTAGCGACGAAAACGTCCTGCTTTTCCATAGGCTTGACAAAATAACCGGTAGATTGTACGTTCGACCGGGCTCGATTTGAATCGTGCGCGCGGCATAAGCGATTACTTCTCGCGCGTCTTCTCCCGGAGCTGGGGAGAATTTGGTCGTAGCATGTCCCCGCGTAGCCATGGCTACCTTACGTTCCGGCGGCGGGCTTCGGAGATCTTTAATCGTGCTCAAACGAGCATAAACTCGAGTCTTGACCAGGTCGAGACTCTGCCGAAAGGCATCGTGTTGATGATTGTAAATCGGTACGGTTATCGGATTCCGATCGTAAATCGACCGAAAGGTCACGATTGGTGCATCGACTCGTTCATCCTTAACTTTAATCTTCTTGCGCCCGTAGACGACTTGGGTTCGACAAAAACAGATCCGATCATGGGGAAAATCCACGATGGCTCATAAAACTCGTATATCGCGCCCTCCCAACAGGAACAGATAATTCGTATCGGCTACAATAGCAACAATGGGAGCGGCAAAGTCATCGGCGAAAGCGACCCGAAGGGCGATCCAACGATGGATCGTCGTCGTATTCAACCCTGATCCGTACAGCTTGCGCTTAATCGGAAGTTCGCCTTCATCGAAAATCAACTGATCTTTGGTCAACTTTTTGACCATTTCTCGGCAAATATAAGAAACATCTGCCATTCCATCGACACCAATGGTCGTCGAGAATTTCGGACCGTCACGATTCTTGTAGATGTGACAGGCCATAAACGTTAGAGAACCCGCATCTAAACAACTGAGGGTAATCAAATCATCTTCGATCGTCTTGCCATCTCGCGGCGTCAACGAAGTGTGAGCACATCGGGCTCTGAATCGCTCGTCTCCGGGGTTGGGCATCGATACCGCGGCTTGAGCTTTCGTATTATCTGTTGTTGGCGTCTTCGCCATAATGCTCGCGGAAGCCTCTTTATCTGGCGGCTTTCGCTCTTCCTCCAAGACAATCTCAGAGGGAATCCGTGCTGGTAGGGGATCCTGGTCTTCGTAGTTCACGGAAGCAAAGGACCCCTCCCATAAATCATTCATTTCGTCTTTCCAGAATGCATCTGTAAATTCATTCGTCGCCTGCTGATCCTCATCAGCATCGGCGATCGGTTCCGTGTCAGCTGCGGCTTTGAGTCTGCAGCTGCGCGGTTGTTCTGGTGGCTTCTTCAGCAAGAAATTCTGAGCTTTCGTCCACCAATCCTGCAGGTTCCACGTCTGATCGTCTTCGTCACACTCGAGAACGCTGCAAATCTTCTTCATAAATCTATCCTTTTCTTCCGGCGGCGTATCCGTGTCTCGATCCGTAGTAATCGAAACCGTTTCGGGGGGGTCCGCAGGAAAAGATGGCGTCGTCCCCGACGTCAACTCTGTCATAAAATCGTCGTCTGCAATACTCGCGCTGGTCATCGTCTCTTCAGTCGAATGCGCGCACGAGCTATCACTGCAGAAATTCATGTCTGGCTCACAGCCAGTTCGGTCGCCAGCGGTCGTCTCTGGAGGGTCCAGAGATAAGCCGATGGCATCGAGGGCTTCCTCATCAAAAATAAACGGTGGGTCGTCCATGGACGACTCGTCAAATAACGTTAACGTAGACACTGGTTCACAAAGTGTAGCTTCTTCATCTTCCGAATCTGAATCGCCTTCCCAGTATCGTGTAGCTTCAAGTTCCTCGCTCGAATCTTCGAGCTCATCGCTCGACATCTGCTCATAAATCTGTGCCAAAGACCGACGATTGGTCAGCACGTCGTTGGGTGGCTCGTCCATCGGTGGGCGAGCAAGATCTTCGAATGCGGCCGCGGCAAGGGCGTCGGCTGCGTCGTCGGTGCGGGTGTACGTGTTCGGGTACACCGTCACTCCTAATGGTAACTGTTGACCGCAAGGGGTCGTAAATGCGAACGTTGCAGACGACTGTCCCGAATCTTCTCGGTAACGACCATCGTCCGAATCTCGATCGCGAGATCTTCGTCGCCGGCGGCGGCGTGAATGTCGGCTGGAGCTCCTGCTATCTTTCCGTCGGCGCTGGCACGAGCTACTACGGCTCTTGTCGTGGCGTCGGGGGCTCCGGCTATCTCGACGGCCTGTTCGTGTCGAAGACGATCGGCCGCGTCGATCTGTTAAGTGCTGCACGGTACTCATAACCGTGGTTAGCTGCGTGCTCATATCATTGAGTCTACTCTGAATATCGTGAGCAGTGCTCGAACCGAAGGTGGCATTAGAACTACCGTCGTCACGCGAATGATTATCTTTCCTTTGTCGGCTCTCCCATCGTCCTCGCGATATGGGCTTTCTGCCATCTTTGATGTATTTGCACATCGCTACATAATAGTCGTCGGGCTCGCGGTTGCAAATGACGCGGTTCCCGTGTTCGTCTTTGTCGTGGGTCGCTAAGAAAAACCCACAGTCCTGGCACGTCCTCTCGAACCACTTTTTCGGACTCTCTTCGAGGCGTAAGGCTTCATATTTCGTCGTCTTATCTTTCGTTCCCGAGACGAGAGCTCGTCCTCCGCGTCCAGGCGGCGGCTTCTGCGGCTTCCCGCTCGAGGGGTTCATCGAGTTTCGGCTGTTCTTCTCCGCCATGGCTGTTGCGAAGTCGTTTTCGAGCCGCGTAATCAGCGACAACGTAGACGTAAACGTCTTATACGTCATCGGGTGTCCGCTGCGCATCGTTCGCACGCGGGATTTCAATTCGCTGGACTCCAGTCCACGTATCAAGTAAGAGATGATCTCCACGTCGTTGAGATCTCGGTTGGCCACGGAACAGTATGCCATGGCTTCTTGCTGAAATTTTATGCAATATTTATGCACGTGACGTTCTCCCGAGCGTTTCGGAACGGTCGCTTGGGTCGTGCATTGTAACTTTCGTAATGATTCCTCTGCCGTCACCGGCAGCGGACAACTCTCTCGGAAATATTTCAAAATCTTGAGGCAATACTTCTCGTTCAATCGTCGTATCCGTCGTACCACGGAACCGTACTCCTCATCGTCGATATCCCGACATAAATAGAAAGACGCTGGGTGATCGAGGTCTTTACACAGGTCTTCATATTTCTTTAAGTGTTCTCGAAAAATCGGTGCGACCGTGTCGCGTAGGGTCGCGGGAAGCAGATATCGGAATTTCTCCAAGCTGAAATGGTCTTCGGCTAATGTACGCATCACCGCACCCGCATCTAAATCGAACTGATCCTGATCGCGTCCATCGAGAACCAGTTTAAAAGTTTCGGTTTTTAATCCAGAGGTTGATCGCCGCTCCTTGTTGCGATCGTGTTTAGCTAACGCGCTCGCGAGTCGATCCGTAAAACCCATCAAGAACTCCTGGGTGTCGATCTTTCCGGTTCCGCGCGTCTCCTCCTTTTCTTCGTCATCATCGTCTTCATAGCGCGGCTTTCTAGCTTTCGCGCGTGATCGTGTAGTCGGCGGCTCTTCCTCAGCTCGGGACTCCGGGCTGCTCGCTCGCCTTGATCGACTCGGCGTACGTAACTCGTCTCTTTCACGGGTCAACGAGCTTATTTGTTCCTGGAAGGCGTCCGTTCGAGCGTTGGCCCGGCGCAGTTGCTCTTTCAATTCTTCGTTCTCCTTCCGTTGTAGCCGTTCTTTTCGTTTGTTCTCTTCCCCTATTTGTTTTAAAAGTCGTTCTTGCGCGCGTTCGTTCTCTTCGCGTAATGCCCGCAAGTGAGCCTCGTAGAACTCATTCATTATCGTTGCATCCGGGGGTTCTGCACGCGTTGACGGAGCTGTCGATCGTCCTCCCGCCGGTCTCTCCGTGGGCTTGTCGTAGTTGTAGTTTAGCTCTTCTTCCTCGTCAACTTCTGTATCGTGCTCTTCTTCATCGTCATCATTATCCTCATCATCATTCCGCTCGTTCGTCTCATCCTGACGGCTTGGCGGTTCTTCATATCGTAGCTGCTCGACGGCAGCGTCATCGTCTTCCATATCGGCTCTGGCTCGTTCTAATCGGCCGAGATCAGAGCGGGTCCAAAATGGTTGAGTCGTCGTCGTTCTCGTGCTCCTTCGGCTCCGGAACTTCTAATCGTCCACGACACGCGTAATATCGTCGTTGCGTGCGTCTTCCACCGACAAATCTATCCGTACGGTGGGCGGCAGAACTCGTCTCTGCCCGGCAAACAATGCCTTATCCGTGAGTTGCGATCTCACTCCGCTCGCCTGCGGCAGCGGTACCCGGGTTGCGCGTCGGTTAGCACCAAATCGCGCGTCGTCACTTCCGACGACAAACGTATCCGGCCGGGGAACTTTCCCACGGCAATGGTCCTTCTGGAATTCCTTGTCGGCGCGCTTGATCAGGGCGCGCACGGCTTGTCCGGACCGTGTAGAGAATGCAAGATGCACTAGTTCGTTGCGACCGATATAGTCGCTCGAATCTCGTATTCCTCCACCACCTGTGGCGTAAGGAGAATTTTAGGGGCTACCTGGCGTGCCTTCGAATCCTGGCTCGCCGATCGCGTCCGTGCCCTTGGGGGGATCACTGGACGAGGATGGTCGTTCTCCCGCCACGCGACCACAAACAACTCCTGCGCCTGGTCCTCTCAACTTGAGGATCGGCTGTTGCTTTATGATCAAGGATAATCGAAATCAGAAATCAGGGTGACACATGTCACGGAAAAGGAAGATGATGTCAGAGAAAATTCTGACCTCATCGGAACGGAGTAGGGTGCCCCTGATAAGGGGGGGCCCTAGAAGAGGGGTAAGCCTTAGGAGACGGGAGTTGCCGCCACACCCCCCCCTCTTAGCAGTCGACATTTAAAGACAGACAAGTGCAGGCCAGTAAGTTCACCTACTCCCAATCTCTTACCCTAGTAAGTTCAGGTCTGGTCTCAGTAAGTTTCATATAAGGTCACCTGGTCAGTAAGTTCACCTAGCTCACACCAACTCCTTTGAGCTCGTCGCTCTCGCCTCCGCCAATCTAAGCTGCTTTGATCCGCACGCGCCGCCACCCTTTGAGTTTACTCTAAAAACCCTCTACTCTAAAAACCCCAGTATGTTCACCTGGTCCCAGTTTCACCTGGTCACTAAGTTCACCTAGTCCCAATCTCTAACCTCAGTAAATTCACCGGGTCCCAGTAAGTTAACCTATAGTGCGCGTGTAGACGCTGGGAGGGGGCTTATCGGTATTGCGCAGCACGTGTGGAGTAGGGTGGAGTCGTCGACCAAAAAGAGGATATCCTCGGGGTTGCCGATCGACAGAGAGCCACGTAGAGCTGGACGTGGCAGAAGACGGGCTTCGCCAAGAGGACGCCGACCTCGCGGGGCGTCTGGCCCTGGCTCTTGGTGATCGTTTGGCGTCGGCGGGCCTTAAGGGATACAGGTTGGAGGAGCCTCGGTGACAACGACACGATCGATCATGTATCTGGTACCGTTGCAGTGGCCGTGCGACGGGTCGAGGTTGCGAAGACTTTGAGCTCGCGATCAAAGTCAGCATGCCGTTGGTTGTCAGGGAGTTCAAAACTCGACTCTTGAGAGCGAGGCGTCGTCTTCCGACCCAACCTAGTCGGCCGAAAAGAACTCCGACGCCTCGTCTCCGGGAAAAAAAGGCCGCGGTCATGCGCGCGTTGTCAGCATCGACAACATCGTTTCGACGGGGCGTGAGAATGGCGCGCTGGCTAAAAGAGCCGCCGCGGGTCGTGGAAATAGTCTGCGAGGTCGCCGTAGACGGCTTGGAGGATCACTGTCTGGCTCTCGCGCCTACCTGATCCTTACTCTCGCGCCTACATGATCCTTACCCTAAATCGAGGGACAGACAAACAAACAGACAGACAAACATCTGTCGATTAGTAGTTAGGACTAGTAAGGCCAAGTCGGGTTTTTTTCGGCCTTTTTCTCGGGGGGCAAGCCCCCCGAACCCCCCGGGAATTGGGGGGCTCTGCCCCCCAAACCCCCCGCCGGGGGACACCCCCGGACCCCCCAAGCCCCCCCGGGCCTCTGGTGGCGCGCACGGACGCGTGTGCCGACCAAAAACGCCGTCGCATGCCGTGGCAACGCTTTTTTTTCGTCATTTTCGGTTCTTGAACATGTTGAGATCCGTTATGAGGGTTTATGGTAGAGCGTGTGGCTTCTGCGGTAAGGCTTATGCGTGTGTTATTTTCGGCTTTGCGTGCCGCGACGCGGTGGACGTGGCCGCCGACCACACGCCCGTTTTATTCTCTTTCTTTGCCGTGGGATCCTGTGGGAGGAGACAACAGGCTCGGGGTGGAGGAGGCGGACTCCCCATTGGGGAGTTTTCGGCCTTGGGAATTAAGGGTGTAGTAGTCTTTTATTAATATCCATGGTGCGAGTTGGAGGAGGTAGACAGGGAGGAGGCGGTGGAGAATGGAGCGCGCACCGTTGGAGTTCACAGGGCGTGGGTTTCGAAGGAGCACGACGGAGATTTGTCCGTGTGGCCGACGGTGGCCGATGGTGTAGACGTAGATAGCGGACGTCGCCGCGTTTTTTGTGGTCTTGGATCCGTAGGCGTTCCAGTAGTAGGTCGCGAGGCTTGCGATGGCCAGAGCGCGGCCAGTCCCAGGACGTGGCGCGACCACCGTCGACCAAAGCGAAATCGATGTCGCAGACGCGTCGAGGTCGACGACGCGTCGACGAAGGCCGCGACTTTACGGCGAGCCGTTGTCGCTGGCGGGGGAGAGTCCGAGGCCGCGGTCGCGACGGCGGTGGCCGCTCGCAGCGGCGACGAAGAAGCCGGCACGCATCGTATCGAAGCTCCGGGCCCGGCGGCGCGGAGCGCCGCCCGTCGAGCGCGCCGCCGAGTTTTTTTTCGGGTTTGTCGACTGGACGTCAACCCGCGGGCGAGTCCGAGTCCGCGGGCGAGTCCAAGTCCGCGGTCGCGACGGCGGTGGCCTCTCGCGGCGACGAAGCCGGCGGCACGCATCGTAACGAAGGTGAAACGATGGTCGATCCACCGAGTCGAGGGTCGAGTCTCGTTCGCTCTCGCGCGTTCTCGAGGACGGCCCGTCGGAAGAGCGAGTAGTGGCCGTGGAAGCGGGCTTTGACCGCAGACGCGTGCGCGGCAAGCCGTTGTCGATTTCGGTGGCCGGTCGCAGCGGCGACGAAGACGCCGGCACGCATCGCGCGCGTACCGAAGAGTTCGCGCGCAATAAAGGCGAAATCGCGTCGCATTTTTGCGCGCGCCAGAAGCCCGAAAGAACCCCGAAAGAAAAGATGGAGCCCCCCGGCATGCCATGCCATGCCGGCGTCGAGGCTCGCGTCCCTGGCTCGAGCGCGTCGTCCCGTTTGCCGGGCGAAGGCTCCATCGCCGTCGCACGCGTCAACCTTACTTCAAAAAAGATCGGCCGAGGGTTTGCTTCTTCGAAATAATCTCGATTTACGACTACAACCTTACCCTGCTCGCTGACGCGGTTGCGATGGAGGACGGTGCCTCATGAATCCTGAGCGTTGCGAGGGCATCCCCGCCCTCCCGGAGTAGGTTGGCACCTATTCGCCTCCCGGGCGGGCCGGTTGGCAGCCGGAACGTTCGCAGTGGGACGGGGTATGGTCTTCTTAACAAATACTACGGGTTTTCTTCTTCGAAATACTCTCGATTTTTACGACCACCAGCGTCCATTTTACTACTACGGGAATCGAACTCGAAATCAGGGACCCAGACGCACACTACGTATCCGAAAATCGTCTTCACCCACACTCCCCAGGCTACAACTCTCAGCATACAAATCGACCACCAGGATCCGAACTCGAGACGTACGTACAGCAATCACCCAGATTCTCGCCCAAACTTCTACGGTCTCTTCGATACTCCAAGGGTCGCCGCAGATAGCAAGAACAAAACATTTTATAAACATTAAGGCTTTTGGCTCATACATTTAGCAAAGAACAGAAAGTAGGCCTCGAGTGAAGCGTTTTGAAATGAATCGGCTTCACAAAACGCAGATTTTGTGTGGCCGTTTCGAGCATACATAGGGAAAAGAACAGAAAGTAGAGGTCCGGTAGAGTTCTGTCACTGACAGACTGACATTTCCCAATTAATTATTGTGGACAAACAAACTACACACCCCCCCCCCTCTTAGCAGTCGACATTTAAAGACAGACAAACAAACAAACAAACAGACAAACATCTGTCGATTAGTAGTTAGGATACCCAGAGTAAAGTAAGCAGTGTGCTGCTCTGTTGGAATGCTATCTTGTTCTCCTTCTAAGAGCCAGTGATCTATTATGATGCTGTCGCACTATGGGATCACAAGGAAGCTTTTACTTGTAGTCGAGACAGGGTATTCCCCAACTCAGCTCAATTTGAGCATTTTCGAACGAAAAGGGCCACGCACAGGTCCAGTTAAGTTATAGCCGACTGAGGTAAAATTAAAAATAAAAACTGCGTTTCAGATGAAAACTTGATTCTCTGCACCGTGCGCACTCGTGAAGATAAGAACGACCTGCTAGGTCATCGGCCGTCGATGAGTGCATCCATGTGCCCACCGCGGCTGTTGCGCCGTTGTAGGCGCACACTCTTGATTGTATTCACACTGGGCGATTTCTCGAGCGGCTGGGATATGTTGGAGGATTTGGCTTGATCAAGGGCAGGAAAAAATTCGGCAAGGTCAAGCTGTTTTTCGGGCTCGAAGTAGCCAAAGGGCTTGGCGATCATTGCACGAATGGCGGCGGCGTTGGTGCTCACAACCCAGCCAGCGAAGTCGGCGACGATGTCTACGACAGTTTCATCGAATGGCGCTGCAAAGGGACCCGAGGCGGCGATGTGCGGGAAGTGGTCGAACTTGGAGTTTGTGTTTGCGAGGTTGGTGTGGTCAGGGCCACAGATGCAGTGGGGAGCGACAAGGCGTTTGATACCCGCGTCGATCAACTGCTGCTCCCAGACCTCACATCTGCCCAAATAGACGATGATAAGCCGTTTGTATTGGCCCGCGCTGACTCCATGCCACTTATTTTGGACTGTCTCGACATCAACGGCGGCGACGGCGCCCGCGCCTCTCCGAGCGGTAGCCTGGAGGCGGCGTACGAGCGCGGTGAGTGCGCCTTTCGAGTTGTCGAAGCAATGGTTGTGCTTGAGAAAGTAGCCTACCCTGTCGGTGTCGGGTACGACGTTAATGCCAAAGTACGACGGCACTGATGCGTCGATGTCGAGGCAAGAGCCCGACTGTTCGTCATACTCTGGCGGCCGCACACTTGGATCCCACTCGCCATTCAACGGCGTCTCGAAATTGCAAAATGTGACCACCGTCCGTACATTTGGTCGCCGCGCCAGAGGTAGCAGGTTCAAATTATCGACGATGCCACCATCACCTACGACAAACTGTCTGGCATCGTAGCGGATAGTGGGCATCGCCAGCAACCGCAGGCCTCTTTGGACTAGCCCTTCTAGACCTTGCTGCTGGTGTGATGCCAGGAAGTCGGCGTGGGCACAGCCTGCTATGGCCGCGATGCGCGCGGCGGTGATCGGCCGCTCTGCGGCGTAATAACCACTGCGCGTGGTCTTGCGAGCATCTAACGCAGCTGTCTCAATCCATCCCCCGACCACTGCCGTTTCTCGGCGGCCGTAGTCGATCGAAATCGATGTGGGCACGCCCATTGCTACCGGTGTGATCTCAATGCACCGGTAGCGCCGCTTATCCTCCGCAAACGGCGCAGCGCTCGCCGGCCCGCAGAGCGAGGCACCAACGATCGTGAATGGCCGCTGACGGCGCGCACAAAAGTCCCTGCCGCCGCTGGTTGAGAACGGATCAAAGAGAACCCCCTGGATCGTGTCTTGGAGCGCTTTCTCAAAGGCCCGGCGCTTTCGGATCACGTACATGCCGCGACCAAAGTACCTCCGCGACGTAGCGTCACCAATCGAATTCGCCGCAGCCGACCGCAGACATCGTTTGTTCTGGGCCTTGGCGCCGAGCGTCTTCAACGAAAGCTGCTCGGGCTCGGTGATCTCGCCGACCAGCTCACCAACGTCGCCGTCAGCAGACGTCAGAGCAGTTGCGAACCAGGCCCCACCAGAGCTCGCTGATAAATAGCTAACCTCGTCCCACAGACCGGCATCTATCAAGCCACGCGTCTGGCCGCACGCTGAACACTGGAGGTTATCAGAAGACGAGTGAATTATTCTCACCACAGGCGAAGGAGCGCATGCCACCGCCCGACAATGCGACAGCCACGGCATCCACTGCGCTCATGATGCCTGCGCTCACCTCTGGAGCCGGCTCGTCGTCGGCCCACAAATACGTGAACGTCTTCTCCATCATCACATTCTGCCCCTTGGCGCCCAGCGCACATCTCGATATTTCACACCTCTTTGCTTCACGGCGGGCTGTGTTTGGTGCGTCGCGCGCAAATCGATCGACGGACAAAACTTTAGGTTTCCCGTTGGTATCCGGCGAGTACGACGCCAGGGGAGCGGCGTCAATGTGCGCTCTTGTCATGTTCTTGATTCCTGGCGGTATCTTCTTGCCGTCCGTTTCAGCCGGGATCTCACCGTAACGCGGGGAATTGGTTGACTGTAAGTTGATGTTCCCCATCTTTGACGTCACGCGTCTGCTTCGCGAAGACCGCGTTGCTCGAAACGCACATCAACGGTCAGACGACATCAGCGCCGGGCGAGCCTCGAAGTTATGACCTTCTCCTTTCTCCACTACGCTCGTAGGTGCACGACCACGTAAAGTCGACCAGCTCGGAGCTTGACGCCCCGAAGCCCGCCCAACGAACACCCCATGCTTCATTCACACTCTCGGCAAACCACCGGTAATTCGACAAAGTAAAAAAAAAAACCTGGCGACGGCGCCCGCCTTTCCCTTATTCGATCTGAAGAGGCCAGGGATCTGGCCTGCCGTTCTAGGTGCAAGAGGTCCGCAGAATCGATACCACCGGTTCTGCGTTCAAATTTTCGAAACGCACGTCCGAACCCAATCAGCATTAGATGGCCCCAGCGAACTCGAGAGCCTTCGTTGCGAGGGCCATAACAGCGTCCTTGGTCTTGGCACCGCCGATGAAGCCCGAGGCGTGGACGAAGATGCAGCCCTGGACACCGACGAGTGCCGAAAGGTGGTCGTCGCGGAGGCCGCGCCAAGGTTCCGGGAGGGGGAGGCGTGACTTGAAGGAACCTGCTTGCACGGGGACGGCCTGGACGCGCCACCCTCCTTTGGAGTCCTCGTAGAGGACGTACTTTGCGCGGCCCGGTTCAGTTTCGAGATCGAAGATGTGGGCCTGCCAGGGGCAGTAGGTTTCGAGATCGACGATCTCGCCGGTCGAGGAGGAGAGAGCGCGCGCCACAATGTCACGCGCCGGGAGCCAGCTCTCGAGGGCGTCGAGACAGGCGTCGACGAGCTCGGCAGAACAGAGGCGGACGGCATCGCCGAAGCGGTTGTTCTGGTCGTGTTGGGGTTGATTCCAGCGGGCGTTGAGTCGTCCTACGCGCCTCGAAAGTGTTGTTGAGAGTTCGTAGCGCGGCGTTGCCGCGTCGTAGAAGGCCTCCTGCCCGTTGTCGATGCCGTCGATTTCCTCGACGAACGACGCGTACAGCCTTGGGTACAGCTTGTCGACGAAGGAACTGTCGTCGGCCCGCGGTTTCTTCGGAAGCGACTCGCCGCGCGCCGAGAGGATGGTCGCGATGACCTCCCGGCCGTAGTGTCGATACGCGAGGCCCGCGCTCGAGAGCTTCGTGCTCCTGCCCAGCTCGGTCATCGTTTCCTCAAAGCCCCGTTGGTGATGGTCGAACCGACGCTTCGCGGGCTCGTAGACGCCACCGACATCGACCACCACGTCGCACCGTTCGAGCACCGCCGGATCGCGCGTCCGGACGACGCTCGCCGACTCGAACTCGGGCACCATCTTCAGCATGGCGACCGCGAGGCATTCGTCGCAATGGAACGACCCGTCGTGCGTGCCGATGACCGGCCGGACCGCGTTTTCATCAAGGCTGCTTAGCACGGCAAGAGCCCGCAGCCGTGCGAGGACCGGCGTTTGGAGACTCACCATTGCCGCACGCAGCACGCACCAATGAAGAACCAGCCAGGGTTTAGGAGTAAACAAGTGCAGGCCAGTAAGTTCGCCAGTAAGTTCACCTGGTCCCAATCTCTAACCCCAGTAAGTTCACCTGGTCCCAGTAAGTTCACCTAGTCCCAATCTCTAACCCCAGTAAGTTCGGCGTAAGCCCACTCGTGCTCACATCCACTCACCCCACTCTCCTTCGAGCTCGTCGCTCTCACCTCCGCCAATCTAAGCTGCTTTGATCCGTACACGCCGCTAGCCTTTGCGTTCACTCTAAAAACCCCAGTAAGTTCACTTGGTCCCAGTTAGTTCACCTGGTCACTCAGCTCACCTAGTCCCAATCTCCAACCCCAGTAAGTCCACGTGGTCCCAGTAAGTTCACCTACAGTGCGCGTGTAGACGCAGGGAGGGGGCTTATCGGTATTGCGCAGCACGTGTGGGGTAGGGTGGAGTCGTCGACTCAGAAGAGTATATCCTCGGGGTTGCCGATCGACAGAGAGCCACGTAGAGCTGGACGTGGCAGAAGACGGGCTTCGCCAAGAGGACGCCGACCTCGCGGGGCGTCTAGCCCTGGCTCTTGGTGATCGTTTGGCGTCGGCGGGCCTTACGGGATACAGGTTGGAGGAGCCTCGGTGACAACGACACGATCGATCATGTATCTGGTACCGTTGCAGTGGCCGTGCGACGGGTCGAGGTTGCGAAGACTTTAAGCTCGCGATCAAAGTCAGCATGCCGTTGGTTGTCAGGGAGTTGAAAACTCGACTGTAAAGAGCGAGGCGTCGGCTTCCGACCCAACCTAGTCGGCCGAAAAGAACTCCGACGCCTCGTCTTCGGGAAAAAAAGGCCGCGGTCATGCGCGCGTTGTCAGCATCGACAACATCGTTTCGACGGGGCGTGAGAATGGCGCGCTGAAAGAGCCGCCGCTGGTCGTGGAAATAGTCTGCGAGGTCGCCGTAGACGGCTTGGTGGATCACTGTCTGGCTCTCTCGCGCCTACCTGATCCTTACTCTCGCGCCTACCTGATCCTTACCCTAAATCGAGGGACAAACAGACAGACAGACAAACAAACAGACAGACAAACATCTGTCGATTAGTAGTTAGGACTCAAAGGTCAAAAGGCGGGGCGTTCGAGGGTATTCAAAAACTTAACTAACTAACTAAGTTCAGACCTCTCCCGAGCATGGGAGCCAGGCCGGACCGACAGGTGCCAGTCCGGAATCACGGGCCTGTAGACGAGGAGCGCCGAAAGGTCGGTCGGCGGAGAGTGACCATCAAGCTTGTCGCCATGCGACGAGGAGACCGCGACGTGACTGACAACCAACTCGTCGATAACCTTCCGTCTGCGCCCCGCGGCCATACCCCGTCCCACTGCGAACGTTCCGGCTACCAACCGGCCCGCCCGGGAGGCGAATAGGTGCCAACCTACGCCGGGAGGGCGGATGCCCTCGCAAGGCTCAGGATTCATGAGGCACCGTCCTCCATCGCAACCGCAGTCGGCGATCAGGGTAAGGGTAAAAAGTCGACTGCTAAGAGGGGGGGCGAGAGAGGGTGTTGATGGGTGGTGTGGAGACGTGACGAATGCCGGAAAGGCGAATATCCCTTTACGGGGCTCAGGGGATTGTGTGAAGTCGTGAGGGACGATGGCTCTGGAAAGAGTTTTGTGGCGGTAACGCCCATCCCCCCACTTCCCCGCCTGTTACCTTGCCTGTTACCGTGCATGTTACCTTGGTGGTTACCTTGCATTTGGGGGGGGTGTCACCCTGGCTTTTTAAATGAAACAAATGTACCAAGAATTTGTGTTGATTCCCGCATATACCCTCATAATTCAATTGTCCTATCTCGAGATGGTGTGAGCGTAAACTGTAGTGGTTTTCTCAGATACCCGCCCCTCCTGGCCGGACCAGGGGCCTTAACAACCCTTCCTCCCAACCCGAACCGCGGGTGAAACCACCACACGCCCGATCTCAGCGTAATACCTCAAGCCATCACGAAATCGGACAATCAAATGAGGGTAATAGCAAGAAGACATCAAGAAAGCAACACAAATGCCTTGTACATAGGGTTCAGTGGAAGCGCAGGTGAGGGTGTCAAGATGACACCCCCACCATAATTGCAAGGTCAGTACCAGGACAACAACCAGGGTAAGTCATGTGGCAGGCAAGCAAGTGGGGGAATGGGCGTTACTGCCACAAAACGCTGAGGTCGGGCGTCTGGTGGTACCACCCGCGGTTTGGGCTATTTGAAAGGTAACGTTGTGATCACCTGTCTGGCCTAGAGGGGCGGGTGATCTGAGCTACCACTACAGTTTTTTAATAGTCGACTGCTAGAGATGGGAGTCGGGAGTGCGGTGGTGCGCCAAGAGGCTTGAAAAGGTTTCAGTGGCTACCGTATATAGGTCAAAGTTCCCAGTGGGTGGTACCAGGAAGGCGGATGTACCCCGAGGCTAGTACAGGCGTTTTCGAAATGGCCACTGCTAAAAAGTGCGGAGGTGGTGAGGAGGGATTTGGTCAAGTGAGAAACGCTCGTCCGACATTCTTCAATGGCACCAAGCCCGGCTCCTGGCGCTTTGATGAGTCGGCCTACACTATATACGACTCATCAGACGACGAGCACGAGGATCGATGGGGACGACGGGAACAAGGGCGAGAAACTCGCTGATGATAGTATGATAGATGCCAAGCGTTATTGACGGCGGCTGTGGACATCAAGCAGATCCTTACGAATTCATTTGGTCTAAGGCCGGCGCGAACGACGTCACATTGAGTGCCATGGACCGTGGGACGACCACTCTCGACGTGCATGCCGCTCCTCTATTCCCAATACCCACCTCTATCATGGCTGCACGCGTAGACCACGCCTCCCACGCAACTTGGCAGCGACGGGCCTCGTTCCCAGGTGGATTGGGGTCATCTGGGATGTATTTCAGGGCGATTAAAAAGCCCGGGCGGTCTTTGAGGGATTTCGGCCCCGGTGCGAGACTTCGCGTCTCTTAACCGAAGCAAGTATACGAAAGAGTGCGTCGTGGTGAGGGGCTGCAGACACTCATTACCACAAGGTCATTCCGAAGAAACGGAAGACTTCGGCGGCGTAGCCTAAGTATTGTCCCTTTGCGAGGTAATGAATGTTGAAGCCGAAGCTGCCGGAACTGTTTGTGATGCTGGTTTTGTGAATCCACCAAGCAGGAACGTACAGGATATCACCCTCTTCCTGCAGGATGACATTCTTGGGTATCGGACGGAGTTCTCGGGTGACGGTGGGGCTGATGACGATGTCATACTCGACGTCATCGTGGTACTTTGGATGGACGAGCTCCCAGATTTTTGATTCTTTTACGCCGAAGCTCAGAAAGTTGTCCGGGTGTGAATGATAGTAGTTTACGACAGACTCGGTCCCCGAGCTCATGAGGTAGTTGTGACCGAGAAAACGACCGGCGAGACTAAAATCTTCAGGAAAGATCGAGTTTCCCCGAAGATCTTGTTCGACAGTAGCGACTTGCTCTTGGTTTAGCAGATACGCGTGTACTTTGAGTGCAGGGTTGTCTAGGTTTCGCGAGTAGAAACGACCCACTTTCTCGCGTAGTGAATGATTCGTACACGGAAAAAAGATGTTGACCTCTCGAGCCGATTCATCGCCATAACCGACGTAGGTAAACGGCTTGTACCAAATCACGCGCTCGCACTCGGTGAACATATTTTGCGCCTCGTCGCCAAAGTACACGAAATCCCATATCCTCTTGTCCTTAAAGCAATCCTTGAAGATGATTGGGGTCTTCGATTTGTGAATCAAATTCAATTCGTTACAACTTGCTGTAATGTAGCCGTCGGGGATCGGCCAGAGCCAGCTATGCAATGCGAAGAACGCACCCACACCTCCGTAAATCTTCGCATCCAGTGCGTTTTCGTACTGCGTCAACGTTAACAATAACACGGCCAATATCGACAACCCAGTCCACGTCTTGCCGCCGACCACTCGCCGTTTCTGCGTCTTGGATACTTGTTCCATGTCGACGCTCGTCGCAATGCTCGTCGGAATAACATATTATTTCTTTGTGTTTGGGGTTCTGGGGATGATTGGGGTTCTGGGGATGATTATTTCGTATCGTTGCTTTCGGTTACTACTGTTCAACTTATAGTTCGTCGCGCGATCATACATTCCTGTGACTTGACGTCATCAGCTTTGGAGAGAGAGAAATTCTGACGTTGCAGCGCATATTTCGAAATCAGGATTCGCATCCTGTGTTTCTATTCCCGGCTTCTCCGGAGGACTGCTGCGCCGAGCGCGGTCGTGCGAGGTGGGAACACGTCGCCGAACCTCGCGCCTTGGGCTACGACGCGCGCCGGGGCACATCGAGACCAGCGGCACTCGTTTGAAAGCCGTCGCGAAAATCCGTCCAAACCCTAGCTAGGCACGTTTGAGGCCGCCCTGCCCGAGCGCCGAGGGCCTTTACTTACTCCGCAGAGCCATGCCGTCAGGACCTTGTTCCGGACCTGTAGTCAGCTTGGGTAAGTAAAGGCTGTCCATCGCGACCCACTACACTCGGTCGAACACGCGAGACTCATGCCGCGAACGTTCGAGCTCAACGTCGACGCGCCACTTGTCAAGGCTGTTTTGGCCACCGGCACCTGCCGACAGGTCTGGTCCGACTGGCAACTACTGAACGCTTTCGTTGCGCGCGACCGGTCGAAGAATCTCGGAGGCGCGGCCCTCGACTCGCTGAATTTTGCGCTCGGGCCATAACATACATCAGGCGAGTATTCCGACAGTGCGAATGGGATTTACCGGCGCAACTATAAAAAGACGGTGCTTGGCGCTATGCCTACGTCGTCTTGCAGCCGCACGAGAGCTTACCGTGGCCGACCGGCCGAATTCCGTTTCCGGAGGCTACGAATGAGACGTTTAGGACCACCGACGGGCGAAAACAAGAACGCAGCCTTTCGCGTGAGCCAGCGCTTGCGATTCTGCCGGCCCCGGCGCCCGCCCCGGTAGCCCCGGTCGTGCAGGGCACCGACGCCGGCCGAGTTCGAAGCCCGTCTCCGACGCCGTCGTCTGGTAGCATGCGACGTGTCCAGCACGGCGAGCGGGCGGCTGCTCGCGAGGCGATGTGGAGAGGCGGCAGAAGCGACGAGACGGGCGAGGATCGTCGCGAGACGCGCAGCCTCGAGTTGTAGGGTCGCAACACAGGATTTGAGCATGGTGGATGTTTGGATCCTGGCTGCGACCGGCACGAATTAAGAACGTCGTGTAGACTTTATCTGATGTTCGCGGGGCTTCCGTTCAGCGCCTATTTGTGCCGACAGAACATCACATCGCATTATAAGGAAGCATCGAGTACACGACGTCCACTAGCTGTAAGTAGAGTGTGCAAATCTCTACACCTCCGAGGACGAGCATCTTCACCTCCGGATAGCCGACGGATAGTATCAACCTTTTGTTACTAGGGGCAACTGAGTCGATGCCGGCGACGACGGTGCTGGATACAGAAGAGACTGAGGCGGAGAGTTAATGTCTGCGATTTGAATACTATCACTTCCACGCATCGATCAAGTTGAAAAGAGGTCAGCGGTGAAACCAGAGGACACCACGAGCAAGGTATTGCTTCTTTCAGGACTTTCACGACTTGTTTGATCCCTAAACCACCTCGAAGACGCCGGAGGTAAGCATACCTGGTGATTAACTGATTGAAGAATTTATCAGCAACGGTCACGGTGTCCACTTGCTTCAAGTCTACATCGGTCCGAACGCCAAAGAAAATTACACTCGTTGTCTCATGAGCCAGATGAATGATCCGGAGCAGTTAGACGATGGTGACGAACTTCGCTCGGTGTGGCGCGTTGGACGAACCAGAGGAGTTCATGCGACTTCTGAGCTTTCCTTGAACCTGGGACACAATAGGAAGATGATAACGTTGCCTTCGGTCCCCTAGGCTCCCCACGATTAGTCGCTGCAAGACGCCACAAGTGGCGCTTCAGTAGGTGGCACTCCCATTTATTGCACGACTACCCTGGGCTGGTGCCACAGACGCCGCGGTCACCTGAGCACGGCTAATTACCGCAAAAGCAGGCTGTTCGGCGCGGACTCGAAGCTTTCAAGACCCGCGACGCACTCGCTTAGCAATTGCTGACCAGTTCCGACTCAACCGATGAACTGGCGCCAGGATGTCGCAGGGGCTGCATCCTGAATCGGGCTCGGCATTGCGCTCGTGAGATGCAGCTAGTTCGCGCGGGCAAAAAATAACCGGCTTCATATTGTACACAGTCGCCTCCTCCATCCTCCTACCCCTCCTTCGCCTTGCAGAAAAATGCAGCCCTCGCGCTTGGGCCCTCGACCACCCTGCTTGTGATGTGCAATTGGCACTTAGCATGTGAGACCATCCCTCCCGGATTGATCGTGAGCGACACACAGTATGTGGGCAGTGCGTCGCAAGCAGCGAGTGTCGAGGTGGGGTTGTATATGCATATACTGAGTGGGGCTAAATCGTCGTCGTCGCCGTTGTTGTCTGTCTCAAGCACTCTCCATTTGGGGACGGCGCTCGAGGGTGTTGTAGTTGAGAAGCTTTTCGATGAGGTCGACGTGCGTCAGGACCTGGCTAAGAGTAAATTAGGCGAGGTGCGCGACGCACCATTCTGCGGCAGCAGTAGCGCTTCAAACCCAGCTCGTCGAGGGCGTCGCCTTCCGAGGTGCCGGCCTTGAGCTTCTCGAGGTAGGTTTCCCACTTGTTTCCGATGACCTAACGATACGACCCAGTCGGCGACGACGCGCTCAAGGCGCACCTTGCCGCACGTGAAGCACCGCACCGGGATCTGCGGGCAGTGTGATCAATCACCCGTGGTCGCCATCATCGCTCGTACCAACATGCTGAGAAATTCGTTGCAACGGGACGTGCTTAGTTAAACGGAATGTGCAACGGAACATGCTGAAAACCTACCATTCGGCCATAGACTGAGTGAGCTGACTTACGATGGCACCGACTCGGCTGTTTGCGCGGAAATCGTCGAGGGGGGAAAGGCTCGAGGGGTGGCGCATGGATAACATTAAAAAGCTCAATGAAGATTTGGGGGATGGCGACGGTTCGCCACGGCAGGGGTTGTCGGACGGCGAGGACGAGGTCAAAGGCGAGAGCGAGGTCGCGTCGCCCGCGCCTTCGGTTGGCACGCCCCGTCGTTCGGAGACGTCTCCGCGGCCCAAAGCGACCGAATTCGGGCAGCCAAAGACCGCAGACCGCCAGTGCACGAGCGTCGACTACGGCTTGGATGACGACAACGACGACGAGGTTGTCGACGACGACGATGCATCCTTAGCCGACGAGGCCAGCCTCAAGGTGTGGAGCGCCTACCAAAGATGGCGAGTCACCAAAATTCGCCTCAACGGCATCCCTGAGCAGCACCGGCAGCAGCAACAACGTCAGGCCCCCCTGCCGTTTCTCCAGCACCTGCAGCAGCATCAGCGGCAGCAGCAGCAGCCCGCCAATACAAATAGCGACTCGATCTTTTCTAACCTCACCAACACGTGCGTCGTTACTGTGCCTCGCTAGATTCGCGTGCCGCAGGTTCAGCACCGTGCTCGGGAACACGTCACCAAATGTCCGCAATGACGTGACGACGGCTAAAGATGGGCTGCGTGACGTATCTCACGCCACCCAAGATGTCCCCAGCAGCGCCGCAACTCGCAAAGATGGCCGCGGTGACGCGACGCGCACCGTCAAAGACGGCCGCGGCAAAGCGACTCGCATTGCCAAAACGGCACCGTCGTCATCATCACGAAACGCTCGCGCGCAGCCGACCCCCTAAGTTTGACCAGTCTTCGTGGTCGCAGGTGCGGTGGTATGCTGGGCAGAAGACGTCAATTTTTCGCAGCGAGGCTCCCAGTTGTTAGCGGCGGCGGCGGTCCCCGAAGAGCCCGCTCGAGAGTGGCGATCTATATAGTGTCGGTTATTTCTCCAGAGACGACGGGCCTGGGCATAGAGGGGTAGTCGTCGATCACATCGAACGACTAGCGCCGTATCTTCCGAAATATGAAACCGACACGATGGATGTCGCTGTCGGGCCAGGGCCTTAGCGGCAAGCCGAACAAACCCGAGTCGGTGCATCCCGGGGCGTTTGCTCCAGCGCCGGCGGTGGACGTCGAGGCATGGGTGTCGATTTTGGCGTCGTTGGAGGCGCGTCGAGACGCGTGGGGTTCGCCGGGCACGGGGAGTTGCGAAGCGCGGGCGCGGCGGCGAATCGCATCGGCCCCCGACGAGGCCGGCGTGCGCGCTATGGCCGCCGACGTGCTGCTGGACCTCGACCGGACGGTCCTTGAACGTATCGCGGTTCTCGAGCGCGTCGCTTCTCGCAGGCAGTCGCGCGGCTCTGCGGCGCACGTGACCGCGCACGTCGAGGTGCTTGATGCTCTCTTTAATTTGGTAGAGGCGCGCGGGGAGGAACGCGAGGCTCTTCGCGCGCGAGAGCAGGAGCTCGCCGAGCTCGAGGCAACGAGCGCGTCGACGGAAGCGGCGGCCCAAGCCGAGGTGAGCCGGCTGCGCGCGGAGTGCGTCGAGCAGCGGCTCCGTGCCGATCGCGAGCACGCGCTCGTCGTGGATGCCCAGCATCGAACGCGGGTTGCGCGCGACACGGCTGATGTGATGGCGGCAGCCTGCGCCGCGCGCACGGCCGACGCCGACGCGCTACGCGCGGCGCTCGACGACGCCGAGGCCCGCGTACGCGACGAGGCGCGCCGCGCCGCCGTCGCGGAGCAGTCGCTCCTCGACGAACCCCAGCTCCGACGCGAGGTGACTCACTTTGAGGAGAGGCTTCGCACGGAAGAGGCCAAGGTCAACGACCTCGTTGCGTCGCGCCTCGTAGCCGAACGGCAGCTCGAGGCTGAGCGCGCTAGAAGAGTCGAGGCTGAGCATGCCTACCGGCGCGTTCTCTGCGACGTCGCCGCCGAGCGCGATCGCGCGACGCGCGAAAAGGCGCGGGCAGACGCCGCCAAGCCCGAGCTCGACCAGCTCCGCAAGGATGTCCACCTGCTGCGCGGAAGACTCACCGCCCTTGGCACCGCACTCAGCGAGCAGCACGTAGCCCTCCCGCCCGCCAAGCTCGCCGCAGTCGTCTTCGAGGAGATGGACAACATGCGGCGCAAGTACGAGGCCAAGGTCAAAGACGCCAGGAGACAAGCCGACACCCTCCATGCCAAGACCGACCAGGCGACCCAGCCGGGTATTCCGCGTACGCGCCGAGAGCCTGCTCCAACAGGCGACAACGACGTCGTCCATTGATAATATCGTATCCGACGAGGGCAGCCGGGCCCCACGGCGCCTCCAAGCTCCTGCAAGCAAAACTGTCGTCGTCGTCGTCGTCGTCGTCGTAAATTTGACAACCTTGGAGCATGGGGGGCAGACAGAGAGAGAGAGAGAGAGAGAGAAAGAAACAGACGTCCATACGCCCACCAAGTGGAGGGACGAAACCCCTCGAGTAGTCGTCGGTGGTCGTCGTCGTTTAGACGAGCTCGAGAGAGAAGATGTAGGCATCGAGGGAGTGGTGCGCGAGCATGCTCTTGGAAAGGAGGATGTCGTTGAGTTGCCAGAGGAGCTCCTCGCGCGCGCGATTCGAGCCCCTGATGAGGGTGTAGATGCCGACGGTCGCGTCGGCGCGGGGTTTGAGGTAGAAGACGTCGCCCGGGAGGGCCAAATCGTCGTCGTCGTGGGCGCGAGGGCGTTTTGAGGCCGCCGCGCGGGAGGCGGCGCCGAAGGACTGGTCGAGCGCGGAGGACGCGACGGCAGCGCCGAGGCGCATGAGGGCGGAGCCCGCGCGGGCGTTTGCCGAGGGGAGGAAGCGTCGCAGGCGGCGGCGGAGACGGCGGAGAGCGGGCCTCGAGGCGCGTACGACGAGGTCGTCACCAAGGGCGATGGTGGTGACGCGCGCGCCGGGGCTCGCTGCGTCGAGCGCGGCGTCGCGCGAGACGCAGGGCGCCGCGCCAAGAACAACGGCGGCGGCTCGGTGGCCGAGGCGTGCGGCGAGAAGCGCCGCGACCGAGCCCGCCGCACCGTGGCCTACGCAGAGGACGGTCGCGTTGGCGGGGACCTCGAGGTTGTCCCGGACCTCGGTCGCGAGATGCCAGAACGCGGAGTTTGCCCGCCACGCGTCGACTGAAATGCTTGGGGCCTCGACCGCGCGCAGGAGTTCGTCGGCATCACCGGCCCACCGGATCGTCACGACATACCGGTCCCCGACCTCGGCCGTTGTCACCTCGACGGAAAAGTCGCCCGCCGTCCGCGCCTCGCCTCGCGGGGCGCGCCGCAATAGCTCTGCCGCTTCGAAGGCCTCGTGCACGGCCTTGGCGCGGCACGCGGCCGCGGCGCGGGTCTTGAGGGCGCTCGGCGACCGGCCTGCGACGTCCCGCGCGGCCGCGACGCGCTCGGCCACGCTCGCGCCCGACGCCGCCGAAGACCCCAAAGACGACAGCCCGTGCGCCGCGCCGTCCATGCCCTTGAGCGCCTTGGTCTGCAACGACAGACCAAGGAGCGCGCGCCGCACGCGCGCGACCCCGCACTTTCCGAGCTCCTCGTCTGTCTCGCACAGCCAACGCGCGAGCGTCGTGAACGGGTGCGCGAGCGCCTCGACGCTGAACACGCACGCCTCAATACTATCCTCCTCGACACTCTTCGGGGCCTCGTTGCTCTGGCTCTTCCACCCGAACCAGCCCCCGCGCGCCACGCCACGGAAACCAGGAGGCCTCCGCGCCGCGACCAACACCCACACCACCACCAGCCGCATCGTCAACTTGCCTTCTCCCGACCGTTACGAGGTGGGGGGCATGTGGAGGTGTGCGAAGGTCTTGGACCCCAGGAATGAGAGGAGGCCGGGGGTCGCCGCGTCGCCGGGGGCGAACAGCTTGCCCTCGCGCCAATAAGTCGACACCACCGCAGCGCGGCCCATGGTTGCGAGGACGATATGGTGGTCCTCGGTCGCCTCGACCACGCGGTCCACGCGCGCGGCGACGCGCGCGACGCAACCTCGCACGAAGAAGCACGCGTCGTCGTCGTCGTCGTCGTCGTTGTCGTCATAATGGAGCCCGGAGATGTGCGCCTCCTTGTCGCCGACGACGGCGCCGGAGACGGCTCCGATCGCCAAGACGAGCTCCTCGCTGCCGGCGGCCATAACCGACAAGCCAAAGCTGGTGGCGATCGCGCCCTTTGTTGGTCGCTCATCGACGAGCGCACGCGCCGTGTGTCTGCGGCGGTTGACCGCAAAAACAAACCGCCTGTCGTTGTCGACAGGCGTGAGCCACGACAAGGCCATGCACGAGCGGCAGCCGTCGACGAGCGCCGTGAGGACGACGACGGGGTTGGGGTAGAGGAGTCGCGACGCGAGCTTTGGGTCCCTGAGGACGATCCAGCGCGCCTTGGGCGCCGCGAAGGTGCCAGCAATGACGATACCCCGCGAGAAACGCGCGACGAACGAATCAACGTTTTCGCCCGTTACCGGGTCGGCGTACCGCACCCAAGAGGTCGCGCGCATCCAGGGCCGGCATCGCGGGTCCCACGCCTCAGACCGCCACTCGTAGAACGGCCTCCACGTCGCCTCGTTTAGCGCCTCCCAAACACCCGGCCGCCCGCGACAAAATGTCAGCTCGTCGCCGTAAGCGCAAGTCTCTCCCGCGCATCGCGCGCGGTCCAGCGCGTACGCCGCAAAGTACCCCCCGTCAAAGCTCGCAACCCCGAGCACCTTGGAGTGACAACTTTTCGCGTTCACCTCTCGCGGGAGCGCTTCTACAATCACTCGCGACCACGTCTCGGCCTCCACTTCAGACACGCTCGTCTTTTCGCTAAGCACCGCTTCGGCCGCACTGCGCAGTCGCAACGCCGCGAGCTCCGCCGCGGCGCGAAGAATTACGCGTTCCTCCGTCATTTGGCTGCGAATTGTAGACACGAGGGCAACTGTTGTGCCTTCTCAGGCTTGGTGAGACGCTGTTCCGACTACGCGAAGATATTCCTCCGTTTTGGCCCCTAAATCTTTCGTCTCCGCGAGAGACGCTTCGCCTTGCGCAAGAGTCAAGTGTGTTCTTCGGATAGACTGACTACGGCGGCAGTATGGCGACAACAACAAGCGTCGGAGGAGTGTTCTTCGAGTCCCTTTTCGAACGTCGAGCGCTTTCGCAACCTCTTTCGGGCCGGAATCCAATAAGAGTGGTCCAGCACATAGCCGCCTTTTGGCGGTACTTCTTTTTAGCGTCGAAATCGAGCAGCTTGTTGCAATTCGGAAAGTTTTAAGCGATCAGTGCAACAGCAACTTGACGCAAGACCACATCGACCTCGGCATTTTTTGCGTATCGGTGTGGACTAGATGTCGATGGGCAATGGAACGCTGAGTGTCATCAATGATCCCAACGATATCGGCTTGGATGGATCGACTATTGGAGAATCACCACGTAAGTAGAGTTTGTCACGTGGCGAGTTCGTGAAATAGACCACGGCAACAGACGAAGCACTCAACGCTGCGATGTGTCCTAGTTACATGAAAGAGGACGCCGTCGGCGACAAAATCCCGCCGCCTGTCGATTGGCATTATGTCTACGTGAAAAAGTTGGCCTAACGCCCTACGTCGATGTCCTTCATCGGCACGGATCTTGCCGCCGATGGCCCTCCTCTCAACCCACGGCGGCACAACGACGAAACTTTTTATCGTCTCTAGGTCGACATTTCCTTCCACCCGCAAGTTTTAAATCAATCCGTGGATAGTGAAATGGAAAGAGCCGCCAGCACTACATTGGTCGTGTCTACCGTGTCTTCATCTTCGAGCCTAAAGTGTTCATCCGGAAAATGCGTACGTCTTGATCACGAAAACGCGCGAGCGTTTTACACCGATACATGCTGGCGACCTGGCCATGAGACGTCTCTCCCTTCCTAGAGAAAGAGAGGGAGAAAGAAAGAAATAAAGAACGAAAGAAAGAAAGAGAAAGAAAGAAAGGGTGGCACTTTCTGGACTTTGTGTGCGCGACTCTGCTACATCGGACTCCCTGGGGGAGGTTTTCAGATAGCTGGAAACGAACATCCTTGCGAGCTGCGCCACCGCCGTCTCGGCCGCTGTAAAAAGGCACGCAGAACCCTACCTCCAAAGGGTGCGGTAACGCGGCACGTAGATGAGGCCAAGCTCAAACTCCTTGCCGCTCCCCTAACTCCACACCCCTAAATAATCGTGGAAGTGGGTGTTTGTAGAGACTGCTCTCATGTTGGCTGCTAGTTGTCCCGCAAAGCCGTCAGCATCTTGGGCCTGGAGAAGTGATTACGGTTTGAGTTCTCTCGCCGACATCGAAAGCTCGAATTAATGTGTGCAATCTGGAGAATCTCGCACCCGCGCTCCCCTTATTCCGGCTGTGGCGTAGACGCTGACCACTATCATCGTAGCTCGCGAAGTGGACGTCACATTAAGCTTACTTTCTACGTCACGTAGTCTCCCTCCCTGCGGCTGCTTCGTAGCCGTCTGGGTACAAACTTCGTAGCCGTCTGGCTACAACACGCACGACCATTGCTTCAGGCAGGTCCGAAGTGATGTAAAGAGAGCACGTAAAAAATAAGTTTCCCTAGGATTGGGGCCAGCCGGCTTGCGCTTGGTCCAGTACAAACTCGGCGACACTGTTAACCTCATCTTCTGATAGGTGAGGACCGAACGTGCATGCCAGTTTTGGCTGGCAGGCCTCGCCGTAGCCCGGCATGGCGTTTTTGCCAAGGGCGATGATTTCCGCCATCTTTTCGAGGCTCGAGTAGCCATCGCGGTTGAGGTCGGCGGCGCTGAGTGTCTTGGTGCGCGCGACGATGTTTCCTCCTCCTGCGTGGCAGGCAGCGCAATTCTTTGCGAAGAGCTGCACGCCGTCTTCAGCGTTCGCCGGCTTGGGCGTAGTAGTTGTCCAACCAACAAATGCCGAAGCAAGCAATTCCCGCCGGCCAATCTGCAGGCCGCGCGCCATCATCATCGTCGCGGCCAGAGTGAGGACGAGAACTTCTGGTTTGAACATCATGTTCAAGTTTCCGGCACGCTCAACGGATAGTCATTAATCCCGCATTTCTGGTGGAGGGACTGAGGCACCAACATTCACGACCTCGGACGTGACCACCACCCCCCAAACCATCGCGCCAGGTCTAATTAATTGGACGTGTATAAAAGAAAAAGAAGAAAGGGGGAGAGGGGAGCACCGTATCGCCAGCGAGGTCTCGATCTCGCCGCGCATCGCGGCACGCGCGAATGAGGGAAAGACGGGTGGTCAACAATGGCCTCGGAGGAAGGGAAGCAGGCCTCGGAGTCAGTGTGCGCGCGCGCACGTTTGGGGAGGAAGGGCGAGTGGTGCCTCGGTGTTGTGAGGCGGAGGAACTCGTGGTGTATGTGGTGATGGCGATGTTTTTTTTTCCGGTCGGTCTGCTCGTCGGGAGATCACTTTCGGCATACGTGCGTGCGCGGCGGTCACGAGGGAAGGGGGCGCGTCGCAGGGAGGTTAGGATCTAGCGGCGACGGGGGAGGACGTGGGAGCAGCTATGGGCGTCGACGGCGGCAACCTGTGGCTCGGTGTGATGGTCTACGTCGCCGCTGGTGGCGATGCAGGTGTGAATGCCGGCTTCCGAGGTGTCGACGAATTTGAGGATGGCGACGAGGTCGTTGACGGTGACAGTGTCGGCGAGCCTGGCGTATTCGCGGATGCCGGAGATTCGCTTGTTGGGCATCGAGTCGAAGGTAGTGCCAGTGAGCTGCTCGCACCAGTACTTGTTCGACACCAGTTCGGCGAGATGGCGGTTGACGACGACGCGGCGGGCCGACTCGAGGTTGTCGCGGGTCGGGGGAGCCGACGTGGCGAGACCGGCGAGGGTTTCGCGGCAGGCGTCGAGAGCCTTGACGGCGTTGGCGGGTTCGGCCGTGACGCTGACGAGGTACCAGCCGCCGCGGAGGCGCTCGTGGTCGGAGAAGTGGAAATTGGCGTCGTAAGTGAGCTGCTTGCGCTCGCGGACGACGCTAAAAAGGCGACGGTTAATGACTTCCTGGAGGAGGGCGAGGGCGACGGTCGGGAAAAGCGGATGTCGCCAGCGCGCGGGGGCGACGCTCGCGTCGTTCGAGCCGAGGAGGGCCTCGAGCAGCGTGCGGCCGTCGCCGAGGATGCCGGCGCGGTTTGGCGAGGGTCCGGATATGTACGCGACGGCGCGGGGATCCGAGTCGGGCACGTGAATTTTCATCGTCTTGTCGGGGACAGGGAGGCCGGCAGCATTTGAGATCGCATCGGTGGCGTCCTTGCGCATCGCCGGGACCGCGTCGGGCTCGCGGTCGCTCGGGGGGTTTGGGCGATCCGATCCGAGGACGCTGCCGACGTAGAGCTGGGCGAGGCGGTCGGCTTCGTCGAGGTCGAAGTCGCCGACGAGGATGACCTCGACGTTGGCAGGGTCGAACTGCGTCATGACGGCGGTGCGGACGTCGTCAAGTGTGAGGCCAGGGGGGGGCGACATGGAGAGGAAGCGGGGGTCGCCGTTGACCATCTGGGCGACGAGGCGGTCCTGCGCGACGCCCTCCATCGACTTGAGGGTCGAGTCGTGCTGCTGCTCGAGGCCGAGGCGCGCGCGGCTGAGGGCGTCCTCCTCCCACAAAAAGGCGCCGGGCTCGAGGATCTTGTGGGCGATCTGGAGCGCGGCCTCGAGGCCGCCGCAGCCGCCCGACCGGGGCGCGGGCGTCGGGAACTGGAAATCGACGTGAATCGCCTCGTCGGTGCAGGCGACCTCGACCATGATGAGGCGGTCCACGCAGAAGAGCTCGACCTGCTCGCGGCTCCAGGGCGAGAACGCGCCGCCCTCCTGAAGCGTGCGCGCGCCCAGCGCGACGGCGCCCTGCTTGCACGCGGCCGTCTCGAGGCTGCGGCCGCCGGCAGCGGCGATTCGTAACGCGCCGCGCTGGGCCTCGTGCGGGAGGCGCTTGACGACGACGCGCGCGCCGTTGGCGAGGTGGAGCGCGCGAACGCCGAGGTCCTCGGCCGCGCGGAATTCGTCGGGGAAGGCCGCAACCTTAGACGGGACGGAAACGGGCTTCTCGCGGATCGTCTCGCGGAGGACGTCGATGTCGTCGTCGTTCATGAGAGTCTTGGGCACGACAAGTTCGGGTTCGGGCTCGATCGGCTCGGCCGCGGCGCGCGCTGCGACGGCGAGGAGCTTCTCGTTGTCGATGACGACGGGAGTGCCGTCGGAGAGGGCCGCCGGCGAGCACGCGACGATCGCCGACGGGAGGGGCTTGCCGGGCGCGCCGAGGTCGGTCACGTGGGCGCAGACGTCGGCGGCAACGGCGTTGACCTCGTCGAGCGTGACCGACTCGACGGCGGCCATCGTGGCCGCGTGCGCCGTCTCGGCGTCCATGAATGTGTGCTCGCACGCGATCGTCTCCATCAAATGCGTGAGCTGCTCGCTATGAGCGAGCTGCGCGCCCATCGCGGCGAGCTGCTCCGAGTCGGTGATGAGGGCCGACCCGAAGCGCTCGAGCTCCGACTGCGAAATGCCGAACTCGGCCATGCGGCGCGTCTCGCGGATCGCCGCCGACACGGCGTCCTCCCAGCGTCCCGCATCGGCAGTCATGTCGAGCGAGCAGACGGCGCACGCCTCGCGCGCCGAGTCGAGGTGGTTGTACTCGACGAACGAAAACAGCGGCTCGTTCCGCGCCATCACGTTGAGTCGCACCTGGAGGGCGGCGAGGGCGATGCGGCGCATCACGTACATCCGGTGGTCCGCGAGCGTCGTGATCGGCTCGACGGGTCGCTTGGCAAACATGTGGAAAGAAAAAGTCTGGAGGAGCTCGTGCTGAAAGACGTGCGCCCTCACGGGGACGCCCGTCTCGGGATGCGGGGTCGCCGCAACGTCGAGGGGAAGCAGAAATCGCGCGAGAGATTTTCCGTCGGGCGTCTCGAGGTTCCGCGTCGTGGGCAAGTAGCCCTTCTTGGCGCGCTCGAGCGTGTTGCGCGAACTCGACAGCGGCACGTCCGACCCTCCGTCGGCGCGGCCGCCGCTCCACGCGTGCAAAATAGGCGGAAAGTGCCGCGACTGCGCCTTAAGCGAGAGTGGCGGCAACGCCTCGGGCGCACTGCGCTTCGGGACGTCGCCGAACGCGTTCCGAATCGCCGCGACGACCTCGTCGGGCGAGACGTCGCCGACGACGTACAGCAAAGCGTTGTCGGGCCGGTAGTGGCTCCCGTGGAACTTCATCACGTCGTTGACCGTCCAGCTCCGGATCTGGTTTTCGAGGCCGATTGGGAACCGGCGCGCGAGCGCATTTTCAGAATGTAACGCGCGCAAGATCTGGCACTCGACGCGGTACTCGATCGTGTTGACCATCGACATCTCCGACAACACGGCCGCGCGCTCCTTCTCGACGCGCTGCGGCAAGAACTCGGCGCACAACACTTCGCACAGCGCGTCCAGCGCCCGCGGCAGCATCGAGGCGCCGCCGCGACCCCCCAACAACAGCGCGTTGAGCGCGCTGTCGGGGGCGGGCGCCTCGCGCGGGCAGCACGCGTAGAACACCGTGTGGTGGAAGTCGGTGTACGCGTTCGTCTGCGACCCTGTCCCAAAAAGCCTCTCGCGCTTCCGCGACCCCATGTATGCGACGTGCTCAACCAGGTGCGCCATACCCTGCTGGTTGTCGAGCTCGTCGGCCGACCCCGCGAACACTTCGAGGTGCGCCTCGAACCGACCCTCGGGCGACGAGTTCGGCAAGATGACGTACTCGAGCCCGTTCGACAGTTTCCCGCTCACGAGATCGGGGTGGCTTGGCAGGATACTCGATCGGTATACATCGCGCTTCTGCTCCACGGTCTCGATAACCATCGAAGTTGCCTCTCGTCGTCGTCGAACGCCTGCTTGCGGAAGAGACGCCACAGGACATCCCGTCAGCCGCTTCGTGCCCAACGATGACAATCCCAGCGGCGTCCCCACGAGACTCCCTCCCGAAAAGCCCACCACCGCGGGGGCGAGGCCCCACACCACGGCGAACATCACCATCGGAGGCATCGTTGCACGTGGAGACAGACCCCCCCTGCTGCGCGCAGCGATCGAGATCTACGCCACGTCAGCAGGGGGTCTTGAAGCAAAGGCGTTCTGTGATAGGTGGAACTTATTATTAATAATAACCCTGCTTTCTTTGTTTTTCGTTGTTGTGTTTTAACGCTACCGCGACGACCGAATAACATGCTGCGACGCCTCTCCGCGTCGCTCAGCAAGAAGCCCGAGGTCCACATCCTCGTCGTCGGCCTCGACAACAGCGGCAAGTCCAGCGTCATCGCACAATTGAAGCCAAAGAAGGTAGTGCGGCTGGTCTTTCCTTTGACGGCCAGACTTTGTGAGGGAAAATATTTCATTTTCTTTGCGTAGGTGGCAGGAGCAAAGGGCGAAGCCAAGCTTGAGACCACGCCCACGGTGGGATTCCAGGTCGAAGAGTTCCAGTACAACAACCTCTCGCTCACCTGCTTCGACATGTCGGGCCAGAGCCGCTACAGATCGCTCTGGGAACATTACTACAGCGGGGTCGAGGCCATTATCTTCGTCCTCGACAGCTCGGACAAAATCCGGATGTGCGTCGCCAAGGTGAGGAGGAGTACGGAGAGTCGTGCGAACACCACTCGCCCGCAGAACGAGCTCGAGGAACTCCTGAGCCACGAGGACGTCAACGCAAACCCGATTCCGATTATCTTCTTCGCTAACAAGGTCTCGACACCGCTAATGCTCATCTCGACCTTTTTTTTTTCGCGCAGATGGACATCAAAGACGCGATGACCGCGCTGGAGTGCAGCCAGCTTCTCGAGCTCGACAGAATAACCAACAGGCCCTGGCACGTCACGTGAGTGGTTCTCCGTTTTAACGCGGCGGTGCCTCACAATAAATACCCGATACATTCGCAGGCCGTGCAACGCGCTGACCGGAGAGGGCATCACCGAGGGGGTCGAGTGGCTCGCTTGCCACGTCCAGCCCGCGTCGTCAAAATGCAAGCAGCAACGAGAAAATCATCGCAAGATGTAGGGGGCCCTTAATAATTAAGAACCCCCCAGAGAAAGCGATTTTTGTGTAACGGACCGCGCACGATGGTGGGCGCAAAAATCATAAGCCTGGCGACCCTCGTCGTGTCGGTGGATGTGCCCGCGTTCTTATGGTCCGGGAGCGACGCGCTGTTGCCCGCGGGCGCAGCGTACGAGCTCGAGCGCGTCGCGAGCGGCGACGTGGGCTCGCTCATGGTCTCAGGGGCTCCTGCCGTGACGTTGCTGGTTGTGGTCCCCGAGGGGGACGTCGCGGCTGCGGCGGCCGCCGGGCGGGCCGGCGAGCTCGCCCAGGTCGTACGTGGCTCGCGGGCAGCCAAGGTCTTTCCCTTCGTCGAGGCACCCTTCGCAACTCCCGCCGAGGTCGAGCGTCGAGAAGCTGCTGCCGCGTTCTTCTCGACGGCGCACGCGAGCGTCGCGTGGGACGACCTGCGTCTCGAGACGACCGAGGGGGTCGTGGTGACACTCGCGCCCGACCTCGAAGCCGTGGACCGCGATGCGCGCCGCCTTACCGCGGCCGCGGCCGACCGCGCCGCGTCCCTCGGCGCGCCCGGAGCCTACGTCGTCGGCGTCGCCGTCGCCTCCTCGATCGCGCAGCCCGTGCGGCGCCTCGATGAATCCAGCGACGACGACGATGACAAGACGGGCGTGCGAATGACGCCCGACATCCTCGCCGGGATCCTCGTCGGCCTCATGTTCGCGTTCACCGTCTGGCTCGGCATGACCTGCATCGGCGCCATCCAGACCCCCGACCAGTTTGCTTCCGCCGGACCGCCGAGCCTCAAAGAGTGGTAGGTTGATGGTCATCGCGCCTCGTTACCTCTTCTTTTCTTGTGTTTGACCCCGAAACTGGCGGACACTCGACGTCCGTCTATCGTTTAATATTCTAAAAGACCACCCGCCTATGGTATAGTCAAGACGAGTGCGCGGATCGCCACTTGACGCACGCCCAGAGTACGAGGAGACAGAGGGCCATGCCGCCGAATACAATGTACCGGTCGTTTTTTTGGCGCGAGTGGACCATGCGCATGAGGGAGTTCGAGAGCCCAAGGGTGTTGATCATGGAGAGGGCATTCCGGTGCGTCGCCTTAAGTCGCTCTCGCTGCATCGCGAGCGACGACAGGTTCGCGCGTCCGTTCTCCATGAGCTCGTCGACCTGCGTCGAGGACGCCGCCAGCGAGTCGGCCTCGGCGTTGAGGTCGTCGACGGCGCTCGAGCTTGCCACGCTTCGTCGGTGGAACAAACGCTCGCGCTGCCAGGCCGTGTCTCGCGCGCGCTGCATTTTCCGGAAATCACTTGCCAAGAAGTTCGCCTCGTGCCGCAACTCGTCGATTTTCAGCCGCCACAGGGCACGCTTGTCGGGTCGTTCCGAGTCGAGGAGCGCCGTCAGGGTTTGCCTGGTGTGTGGCGTCAACGCGGCGGGGGCGGCGAAACTCACAATTGGCGATCGAGCTCTGCGATGCCAATCGAACAGTCGCTCGCGTCGCCCTGGCCCAGCTCGACGCGTCGGAGCTGCTGCCGGATTTCGTACTTGAGCTTGCCAGCGCGCGGCAACAGCTCCGCAATCGAGGTCATCCTCTTCTCGCGTCGTTGCTTGAATGAGGGTTTTGATTGGATCAATACGTAATCAAGTTCTCCAGCATTCGGCACTTCGTTCAGATACTGAAGATACGTATCAGAGTCAGTATTAATTGATCTTTTCCATTTTACTTTATGAATTTTAATAGTTTACTTTGTTTTACGTTGTACTTGTCCGCTACAGGATAAAGGCAGTTGACTCCTTGACTTGTTGCGATGGACCGCGCTGAGTGGGCGAAGGCGGCGATGGCGAATACGCCGGTGCCGTACCACCAACTCGGTGAGGAGGACGCGGACAACGAGAACGCAGGGAACGCGGCTCGGCACGCTAACGGCCGAGAGCATCTGCGAGCGAGTCCTCTCAGTGGCGTAACAGGAAAATTGTGCCTACCTGGCTCACCTTCGAATCTAGGCTCGCCGCTCGCGTCCGTGCTCTTGATGGAGTCACTGGACGAGGAAGGCCGTTCTCTCGCCACCCAACCTGTGAGGAAGCTATGACACTTACCCCTGCACCACGTATCTAGTATCCCTACGTCATTCCCTTATCGCTAGTCTAACGCTCAATTCCAGTTGTCACATGGTAGCAGGTGTTCGTTTTTGGCGGCTGCCAGGATCACTTTAAAAGGGACTGCCGCAAGTTTCAAAGTTCCTAGCTATTCCCCTACAACGCCCTCCCCACCATCACCGTTCTTCTCAACAGCGCAACAATTCCAATGACTCCAAGAACACCCAACAACACCACCCCACCAACACCAACACCACCAAAACTACCTTTTCTGCACCTATGCCTACTCCAACCTTGACTCATTCTAGTTCCACTCCGCCGCTTTTCTTAATACCACCATCTATTACACCCCCTTCACCGCCTTCTCCGGCCACGCCCAACGTCTCACGTCCCCCTCCCGATACTCTGTCTTATCATATTTGCCACCTTTCTGCAAATCGACATAATTCCAAGTCAAAGTGTGTACCGCCGATTGTCTGACGCAAGCACATCAACAACCCCATCCCATTACACGGAGGATAACCACAACATTGTGTTGATACCGTAGATGAACAAGCCGAATCACACAGCAAAGAAGCGACGGTCCAGGATCCCGAAGATGAGCGATCCAACCACATAGGAAGCACGAAAGTTGCGCACGCGAAAATTGACAGGCACAGCTTAGTTGTGTCGGGTGAAATGCGCGATGGAACGTGATTCGCTGGTGTTACCAAAACCGACAAGCACAACGAGGAGTGGATCAACGAATAGGTGAAAATGCACAACGGGGAGTGGATCATCGAATAGCTGAAAATATAGAACGAGGAATGGATCATAGAACGAGGAGTGGATCAACGAATAGGCGAAATACAGAACGAGGAGGGGAGCAACGACTAGGTGAAAATACAGAACGAGGAGGGGAGCAAAGACTAGGTGAAAATACAGAACGAGGGGTGGAGCAACGAATAGCGGAAAATACAGAACGAAGGGCGCCTGACGAGGGGCTTCGCACTATCTGCATTTCGCCGCTTTTCTGCTAAAATTCGGTTTTGCTATCGAAGTGAATTTCGTGCTTCGCACCTGCGACGCTATCTGCAACGTTCTTACGTGTCACCACTGTTTTGCCACTATCGCCAACTTCTACCGCAGTCTACTCGAGTATGACGAACAAAGATCGCCGCTTGCACCTCAAAAGTTGGCCCATATGGCTCCTTCGTTTTTGAGAATGCGAAAAAGGGCCACTTTCTTATCTGCCACAGCAGGCTGGCATACAGCAGCCTGGTCTACCCGTGTTCGTTCCTTACAACGCTGGCGCGTCAGAAGTCTTCCATTTTCGCGTAAAGGACGCGGTCACTTGCTTGCGCCACAACGACCAAACACCAACGTTCGCATCACACCTGTTTACGCCTGTTTTTGATTCTGTCGACTCCGACCATCGTCATAACCTCGTCACCATGCAACATATCTGCCCCCAGGCTACGTTCTCATCAGACGTCTGATACACCGCCATCATATATACCAGCCTGTGTTCCCGCTATCTTTACCCCGCTGCGATTCTCAGTGGCAACAATCGCCTAACGCAAGTCTTCCCAGGCACCTTTGTCGCTATTGTTCTTCAGACCTCGATTTTCCTGACAGTTTCGCTAATCGGATTTCCTGCAATGTCAACCACCGAAGGAACTTCAACGTTGTTCCGACTTTTTCGAATCACGCTTCCAAGCTATCGTCTACTGTTGCCCCATTGTCACCTGTTCCTGCTGTTGCCCGATTGTCACCTGTTCTTCCGCTGTTGCCCCCTTGTCCCCTGTGTTTGATGAGAATGCGCCGGTTTCACTGGGACTGATCACCCCATCACGTGAACCGACCCATTCTACGAGCTCATGAACTCAGAAGAACCAACAACCCCCAGAGAAAAGTGCACAACAAAGTCGAGCCAACCAGAGCCGACAAAACAAAGAGCCCAAAACCTCCTGAGAAAAGTGCAAAACGAAGTCGAGCCAAACAGAGCCGACCGCGCAAAGTCCACAAAAGCGCACATTATTCAGAAACAACTGGAGAAACAACACAAACCCACAATTCTGGCGTTTTGCCACGCACTGTTGATTCTGTGTCATCTCGTGTCGATTCTGTGTCATCTTGTCATTCCCTGTATGTTAATTATGCTTGCTTTCGTTTGTTAGTTCATTATGCCTTCCTTCCCCTCTGTCTCGCCCACACCCTTGTTGATCCCCGATGTGTCGAAGCCCATCGTGTCCTCTACTCTGCTTCCGAAGAAACGTCACACTATTCTTACGTTGATGACGGCGTTATCACTTCCACTCATTTACGCGAAGCTCTAGCCCATCCAAATCCTGCACGTTGGTTACAAGCCCTTGCAAAAGAATATCATTCCCTCGGTCAGCTCGGTTGCTGGGATGTTGTTCGCGTTCCTTCTACTTTTTCTGCCACCTTCTACTTTTTCTGGCAACATCTGCACTTTGAAGTGGGTCCTCCGCAAGAAGTATGAATCTG
Organism: Chrysophaeum taylorii; assembly: GCA_029834535.1. Classification (NCBI taxonomy): domain Eukaryota; class Pelagophyceae; order Pelagomonadales; family Pelagomonadaceae; genus Chrysophaeum; species Chrysophaeum taylorii. The sequence goes on from JAQMWT010000182.1 coordinate 36,360, forward strand.
GCCGCTTCAAATCGTACAAAGCTCGTCTCGTTGTCCGCGGTTACACCCAAGTTCACGGCATTGATTACCACGACACGTACAGTCCTGTAGCCAACCTATACGCTTCTTTCTCACCTTCGTTGCCGTTCATGACTGGGATTTGCATAAGCTGGATGTCAGCTCTAATTTCATACAAGCCCCGATTGCAGAAGATATCTATGTCTGGACAGTCGAAGGCTATGCCCCTCGCCAACCCAAAGATGGCTCCAAAATCATTTACAGGCTCCGTCGCTCTTGGTATGGTTGCGAGCAGGCTTGTCGAAATTGGCGGCTTTATTTATAACGGTTCCTTGTCAATGATTGTAGTTTCTTCTGCGGATCTGGTGACACTTGCAGCTATAAGCTTTTGCTTACTTCCACTGTCGTTCTGCGCCTTGTTCTCGTCGTTGATGTTCTTCTTGTGGCGCACCCTCGTCATTGCATTGGCCATTACCAAGATTTCCTGCTGCGTTTCCAAGCTTTCACCGATGTCCACGAACTCGATCTCCACACTTACGTTGGTCTTCGCGTTACGCGTGATCGAGCACGTCGCACGATCGCTATCGACCAATCCCATGCTCTCCGTGAAATCCTCACCGAACATCGCTTCATCAACAGTAAACCCGAATTGACTCCCGCTCCAAAAGGTCTTCGTCTTTCTGCGGTTGACTGTCCTGCACACGGCTCCCCCGATCACCTTTTTTTTCGTCGTATTGTCGGTTGTGTCCTGTTTATTTCTGTTATGACACGACGCTCCGCTACCTCAATGGTACTCAAGATCTTGCCCTTCTTCTTGGTCGCGATTCTACCCTTCGTCTCTGTGATTATTCCGACTCCAGCTGGGCCGACAACCCCGATGATCGCCACTCCACCACTGGCTACTGCTACTGCTGAACGTTCCTATGTATGTCGATAACCGCACCACCGTGACCCACTATCTAACTAACTAACTAACTAACTAACTTCAGACCTCTCCCGAGCATGGGAACCAGGCCGGACCGACAGGAGCCAGTCCGAATCACGGGCCTGTAGACGAGGAGCGCCGAAAGGTCGGTCGGCGGAGAGTGACCATCAAGCTTGTCGCCATGCGACGAGGAGACCGCGATGTGACTGAGAACCAACTCGTCGATAACCTTCCGTCTTCGCCCCCCGGCCATACCCCGTCCCACTGCGAACGTTCCGGCTGCCAACCGGCCCGCCCGGGAGGCGAATAGGTGCCAACCTACGCCGGTGACCCACTATCACCGCAACAAAATTATTGACCTCCAGCATGTCCCCCGTCTTGACAATCTTAGCGATATCTTCACCCGCAGTACGGAAGCCCACCCCTTCCTTCGGCTTCGTGCTCGTTATCTCACGTCCCGTTTTACCATGCCATCTCCAGTCGCATTATGCCACAATATTTCATGATATTTCCCCTCCTGACGTATTTTTATCTCTCCTGACGTATTTCCACCTCTTCGCTTCTCCTCTTTCTATTGGCACCTGGTACACTTACCTCTTTTTCCTTTTCTTTCTTTTCCAGCACCTGGTCCTCGCCCCTTTTTTTTCCTTTTCTTTCTTTTCCAGCATCTGTGTGAGGAAGCTATGACACTTACCCCTGCACCACGTATCTAGTATCCCAGCGTCACTCCCTTATCGCTAGTCTAACGCCCCATTCCAGTTGTCACACAACCGCAAACAACTTCCGTGCCTGGTCCTCACAACTGGAGGGTCGGCTGTTGCTCTATGATTAAGAACACTTGAACCACAGAAATCCGGGAAGATGATGTCATAGAGAAAACTGACATCATCAGAACGGAGTAGGGTGCCCCTGATGGGGGGGGGGCTAAAGGAGGGGTAAGCCTTAGGAGGCGGGAGTTTACGCCATAGGACTCCCCTGATGAGAATTCGAGCTCCCCCAGCGAGCGGCTAGAGCGAGGAGCGCGGCTTCGCCTTACGAGCATCTCGTGAACGAATCTTCTTGTAAACGCGGGTGATGATCGGTTCGGGAACTCAACCACTGCGTAAAGTAAACTTGGGGGACCAACACATCAATCTCGTGCGGAGCGAAATCCGTGACACAAGGAGTTGCGCTGGATGAGATCTTGGACTTGTCGGTGAAACTGCGACCGTCATCGTCCTTGTACTCAGGCTTGAGCTTGCGATTCGAAAGGTGAGAGGTCGGCTTGAAATAAGCGACATCATCGTTCGGACCCAAATCGGAATAGAAATGTAGAGCAACACGACCATTCTGGTAATCGTAAGGCTCGTAAACTTCAGCAACATAAATCTTCTTGCGCCAATCAGAGCGCTTCCGGTCAGGAATCCGGAAAACAACAAACTTACCGTGCTGATAATCATCACGGAAGGTTTCTTCGGGTTTGCGGATGGCTTGATCAACGATCGGGGGAACCATCACAGGCGTGATCTGACTAACATGAACACGTCGTTCTTCGGGCGGAGAGTCGAGAGACTCAATCCTATAGGTGACCGGGGAAAGGCGTTCCTTGATAATAAACGGTCCTTGCCGTTCCGGTCGAAGCTTGTTCTGAAGGAAAGGAATGTAGAGCAAAACATGCAATCCCTCCTTGTATTCAACATCGACATGATCGGCGTTGTAAGCCAATCGTTGTTTCTTCAAAGCTTTATCACGAGCATCGTGGACTATCTTCGTATAATACTTCAATCGTTCACGAGTTTCAGCGACTGCATCAGAGCGAGTCTTCGGCAACAGTCGGGTATCAAAATCCATAAGCGTGTAGTCGGTCGGCAACATCGGCTGACGGTTCAGGCGTAGCATAAAGGGAGAAATCTGCGTGCCTGGAATAAACTTGCGGTTGTGGCAAAGCGCAATATAATGGGCAAAGTCGGGCCAATCCGTGATATTCCGGCCCTGAAGGCAGGCACGGAGGAAGGCCTCGATAAATCGGTTCACACGCTCAGCCGGGTTCGACTGGGCATGATTGGGAATCGTGGTTTGGTATCGTGTGTTGAAAAGATGGCAAAACTCGCGCATCAACTTGTTCACGAACTCTTTACCGTTTGCAGAGAAATCTGCTGCCTCTTACCCTTATCCGTCCGTTGAGAGCGTGATCTCTTCCTTACCCTTCTTCTTCCTTTCTACAAAATAAAATAGTCCTCTGATTTGTGCCTACGCTCATCATCATGGTCTAGCGCGTCCCGAGGTATGTAGCACTATACACTTTACCTTTCTCGTGTAGTTCTAGATGCCGCCTGTCGTGGTCTGAGGATATAGGGAACATACCTTTTCATTCCCCGAATTAAATACTTCCAGACGTTCATGATGAGACGGGATGGTCTCCCAGGTGACTTACCGCTGCTTGCTAAATGCTCTGCAGGTTATGGGCCCAGGCGGGTCCCTGAGAAACCATGTGTTAAAACGTGCACGTAGCCTATGGGTATTGGGCCGTTACCGCGCCGGCTCAGCCTCGACACGTAAACATACTCGTGAATACAACGCCATTACCATTGGGTTGTATATAATACTTTTTGCACACGTGATCGTGTAGCCTTGTGTGCACCTGTTCATAGTATCGTATTGTCATGTCAATGTTGATGTGTGTGTAATTGGCTAACCTGTACTCTTGCACACATTTTATGGAATATTTTGGGTACGTCCACTCGTACATTCCATGCCAATGCACTTAACAAGCTCCTTGAGAGCACCAAAACTAACCAGCTGCCTGAGTGACTACGCTTAGCGACACTACTCTGGACTCACAGCTTGCACAGTCGTCAAATAGACATCTTTCCATCGAAAACGATGAGTGTACATAGACACCGATAGACAGACCCCCTTAGAATGTCTAGACAGTGTCAACTACGTGACTGAACCCACAGGTTCCCCGTCAACTGCTATGGCAGAACACGCAGCACGAGCCGCACCCAAGGCGATCACAGGTGCGGATATATTGAAGCTCGAAGCTCCTGTAGTTGAGTTTCTGAACGATCGAAATCGATTTCAGCTTCAGGCTTGCTAGGTATCCTTGCAAATCAAGCACTTTAAGCAATTGTTACGGTCCAGTCATGCCGATGCCTTCCTCTAGTACGACTCGTACGAAGCATATACTCGGTCATGCAAGGACTACGAGATCCTCCGGAATCAAATTCTCGATCGCGTTTTCCTGGAATGGAAGACCGATCGGGCTGCTGATCTCCATTTAGCCGTTGATGAACTGCCCCCTGAGTATCAGGTATGGCATTTCACCAACAAAGCTTTCACCCACTTACCTGACGCAGAAGTAGCTCAGCTAGCTACTGTCTGTTACGACAATGAAGTCAAGGCATTACGCCCTGAAATCAATCTCCGTTTCTTAGAAGAGGAACGAATCTTAAATCGCGCGCACCCGAAAGCACATTAGCTTTTGACACCCGTGTTCGTGGCCCTGTTACCATGTTTTCGTTAACTGCAGCTGACTGGCACGCTTATCAGAACACGCATGCTACATTCTTGCATACTTACTTCAATCTTGAAAGTGTTTGAAAACCAGCACTTGCGGCCTGGCCCGCCATCAATGAGGTGTATAACAAAAGTTATTTACCCAACAAGGCTCGAGCCATTATGCTCATCGCCTTTAGTCACTACGAGTCTGTTTCGACTACTGATGTGTCCTATTTGAAACAGCAATTTAACTCTGTTGTTTATAATCCTAACTGGCATGTCCATGTATTTATCGAAGCTGTCCTAGCATTTACGCAAATCTCTTACCAACTTAACCAGGAAGAGACTGACCTTCAATTCGACTTTGGCACTCTGTGTAGAAAAATCTATGAAGAGATACATCGGCATTATGCCGATAATACCAGCAACAATCGTTACGATCGTGGTTGGGTAGATTGGTGTTATATGTATGAAACCCGATCTTCATCTCGGCCTGTGCCAGAAGCTGAACGATTGTGTCACCCTACCAACCCTAGCTACATTTTAGAATACGCATTAGACATATACAATGTAGTATCAAATGGATCGAACAAAAGACGCTTAGAACGCCCCGTTTCTTGGCAACCCTATGTCTAAGGTTTATCATCTCAACCAAAGCCAAAGTTACTACTTACAAACACTCTGGATTCAGCAGACAAAAGTCTGACTCAAACTGCTAACACACTCGCCTTCATCACTTCGTCTCAACCTGGTACATCTTCCGCGTTTAATGCTAGACGCTTGCGTAACTCTATGATGCTCGCCGGCCTTTCTCTCGCAGGGACTTATTTTCTCTCGCAGGGACTTATCGTATTTTCGTTCTGGTGATTCTTACGTCACCAAGAAAACTGCTGGACAGTCCCATGACCGTCCAATTTACCCCCGCACTTTTGACAGGTCCTCTCGGTCTAACATGAAATTATTAGATCGAACAAATCACACCTTAAACACCCTGCGAGAACAGTGTAGTGAACTTACGAAGCATGTGACGGATAATGATACCACGGCTCAGCTACAACAGAATATTAACAAGTTATTTGAGACGCTATTACAATCAGCTGACATTCTGTCAACGACATCTACTGAGGACAACAGTTGTTTACTTCGTCTAAACGAACAGCTCATGTTTGCAGAAGACATCATTTATGATGTAGACGTTCATCTATCCTCGACCGAAAAGTCGTTAAACTACGTGGAGCCACAACACCATACTGTTGTTACTGCTCCCACCCCAAAGGCAACTCCTCCTACTACAAACATACAGGGTAATCCTTCCAATACCGTGCCTAACCTCTTTACCGCTTCCGCCATCTCGGCTTTACCACTAGCGTTATTGTCCTCGCTATCTTCTCAGGTCCAATCTGCCCTCAACCTACCATCACAAGCCGAAACCAAAAGGGATACCGATCATACTTCGCTATCGTCATTTGATAAGAAGCACGGCATGGCTGATGAGGCTGACGAACCATCACCACGTGTTCAACCGATTATTGTTCCAACGCATCTGTTATTGCAGGAGAACTTCTTCACAGCCAACCTCTCCACTACTTGCCCACATTCGGAAAACGCCTTCCTCACCAACTACATGAAGGTAAACAGTGTCCCTCCACATTGTTCTTTTCTATATTTTGACTCTTGTGCTACCATCTCATTGATGTCCACTTACGATTTTGCAATACCCAATCATATAATTCCACTGGACTCCAAATACGCGCCGATTGTTATTCAAACAGCTACAGGACAGCAACGTGCATCACACATGATGTTAACACGTAACATTTTTGTTCCCCTACCAGATCATCCACTAGTTGGCTATGTTAAGATCGACTTCGCTTTATGTCTTCAGCCAGTGCATGACCGACATCTCGCTGTCCTGAGCATGCTCGAGTGGAACCAGACGAACCTGACCACTGTGTTCAATGATCGAGCTGAGCCAAAGCTCAGCGCTGTCACGAGCCGCATAGACAAAGATGTACGTATCATCATACACTACATAGCAGCTAATTTACCTGCTCTCCCTTGTCTCACTTACAACATCGCTCGCGACAAGCAACTCGAACTTCGTTCCCTCGCATTTCCCCTTAAGCGATACCATGAAAACAGGGATCTACTGGCATACTACAACTACCTACACCAAAGAGTTTTACCAGATCGCCCGTGGATTCGCCCTTTGGTTCTCAATCTTCGGAAACAGAACAAGTTTGTTCAGCAAAATACGCATCCATTAACTTGACTACTTTCACGCCCAGTGTTTCTCTCACAAGAGTCCAATCTCCGCAAACCCTCTGTCATGTTACTTTGCTCTGGTTTGTCAACTCCAGCGTTCCTGTCTCAAGCCACTAATGACTTAGGCTTAAATATCAATGTAAAAGTTGTTGTTGAGTCTGATGATACGCTTGTTCGTATGTTACGCCACCGTTTCCCTACTGTATTATTATTTGAATCTCTCCCCGCCTTTATTAACCATCTTCACCTAATCTCACCAGAGGAAAGGCGCACATTCTATTGTGACATAATTGAGATCACTCCTCCCTGCACAAACAAGAATTTACTAAAACAGCATAAGACAGAAGAATTACAAAGCCTGCTGGACGATTCTCTTTTCGACATCACGTTGTCTGTCATCAAGTTACTCCAGCCATTGTTACTACTGGCGGAGATGACGCCTCCACATAAGTACTGTCATCAAGACCACATAACTGTGGCCAATCTCATCCATACTGCACTCGATTACTGTGTCGATGTTGTTGATAGGTTCCCGACCTACCTCTGTGGCGACTACCAATCTAGAGAAAGATGGATATGCATTGCACGCAGGTATTCTACTGGACCAATTAAAATATTGTCGTGGCCTATCCTCCATCCACGCCCCTTCCTAAAGATCGTGGATGATCTACAGGCTATTCCCAAGCGCCTTTGGCTACCTAAACACGTATCCAAAGACGGGATCCGGGTGTTCCCCGATCCTCCATATATTCCCGTTCCTAAAACGTTTGCACCTTACTCTCGCACAGGTTCTGCTCAGCTTACTATGGCTGACCTTGAATCCCTCAATATGTTACTGCTTCGCCTTCACTCACAACAGGCTCACGAGCAACGTACTCACTCTGTTCAATCCGAGTGTACCTATCATCAGCTGTGCTTTAAACGCTCCTCTGTGGAGCCGCTACCCAATGCGACCTACCCTATACACGTCAATGCTTTTACAATCCTCTATAACTTGTTTGCCAGCTTACACACTAACTCACCCACTCCTGTGTCCTATTACATAACCGTTTTCGAAACTAACCAACCGTCACACAGGTTACTACTTACAACCTCATCAACATCATACAACTCCCACTTCTTAACTGGTGGCCACCACTCTGACGGCAACCTCACCATAGAGAACGCCACCACCAAATATCATGCTTCTATTGGCGCGTTTGGAAGCACGTATACGTTCACTGCTTCCGACATCCCCCGCGACCGCGACAGGTCCATATATTTGGAGCCGTTTATGGGTTACTAGTGGATAGTCCAAGCCCTTCCCCAAGTTGGCTCCGCTGCCACCTATGGCACCATACGAAAGCTCTTGTCCAGATGCTCTCGTGTGATGCCTGGCTGCCTTACCTACAATGCCACCGCCAGCTCTTTCGACTACAAGGACTCTCATTTTGCTCTGGAAGACCACCACCTATCTCATAGTCGCTATATAGGGTACTTTCGTGGAAGTGACCGCAAACTCGGCTCTAAAATCCACTCCACGCATGCTCCATTGCCCACCGTCCGAGGGTACGCCAATATCATTTTACTCGACCCCCGCAACGGGAAATTACGCTACCCCACTCGACCGGAGTTGATTCGTGCTAACAACCACACCAAACAACAGGAATATTTCCTCTTGTCTCTACGCCATGACCTTTGCTGTGACATGCTCAGCAATGCTCTGCCTGCCGGTACGTACAGTACTCTGTACAAGCACCTCTCGCTCCTCGTTGCCGATATTAAATCCCTTATGTTGGACCCTACCTTCCAACATACTGCTGCCGTGACTAAGAAATCCTATGTATCCAATTTCATGACCGTTGATCGAGCTTCCACCACGTGCAGCACAGATACCTTGTCTTTGGCACAAGCTTTTATGATGTCTATTTCCTGCAACTGCTTGACCGAAATGTCGTTAAACTATGTATCTTCGTCCTACGAAGACACTCTCGTTACTCGTGATGATGAGGATGCACCTCCAAGTGACCCTGCTGCGCACCAGGATGACGACGCACCGCCTTCCCCTGCCTTAGACACCGAACTCAAGTTCGATGTTCGGCGCAAACGGCATATTCCCGCTCATCCCATTCCTCGTAAGTCCCTCGCACACGGATCCACCGAATATCTCAATGCCAAAGAACGTGCCAATCGCTTCCACCGGGTGCATCACTGCCCCGACAACGTCGCTGCCCCCAACGTACTTGCTCGCCCTGGATTCTCTGCTTCTGACATACCATATCGCGACTTATGCACCGACTGCATCGCACACAACAAGCGCCACCCGCACAAGCATTTCAATGCGACCAAGACTTCTTTTGAGCAAACTCACAAAGCCGGCGAAGTCTGGGCATGCGATGGCGGCTATGTGACCATCCCATCCGAATGGGGTGGCTTCACACATATCATCGTCTTCGAGGAACTCATTTCCAAATTTCTCTTGGTGTACTTTATACGCACCACCAACGCCACGGAGTTCACTCAAGCTCTGGATTTTGTGTATGACTTTTGTCATACACAACTCAACGTGCACATGCGCACCCTCTACTCCGATGCCTTCAGGCCCTACTTTAGCCAGCACATTACCTCCCCGTACCGCGTCGATAAGGGCATTCAACTCATCGCCTTCCCGCCGTACATGCACCACTTTAACTTTGAAGTTGAGTCCGCCATCGGTTTCATCGCCTCCGCCTCCTCAACTCGCCTTCGTTCTCTCCTTGATGCTCACTATCGTGGCGCCAAGATCGTGGAACCAGCCATCCTGTTTCCGTGGGCGGTGATACACACCGTTCAAAGCTACAACCTTCTCCCGAACGCCACGCTCGAGCGCATTCATCATGCTATCCTGAGTCCGCAACAGCTACTCTACAACCAACTGCCAACATGATGTGCTCAAGATTTTTGGCGCTGAATGTTACCTTCTATTGGTTCCGAACACCACATGGGAACCGTGCCGCCGCAAATATTATCTCTGTTGCGCCAACGCACAAACGCTCGTCTCCCG
>JAQMWT010000183.1:0-50511 GCA_029834535.1 Chrysophaeum taylorii
TGAAGTTAGTTAGTTAGTTATCCGCCATTCCATCCACGCCTAAAGTCGTTGCGAACTTCGGCCCGTCTCGTCGTCTGTAAATATGACCAACCATAAACGTAAGTGTACCCGGGTCCAAACAACCGATGGTGATGAGGTCTTGCTCGATCTTTTCCCCATCGCTCGGCGAAAGTGCAGTGTGATGACATCGTATCTCCGGTTTCGCATCGCCCGGCATCTGCATCGTCACCGCTGCCATATATGGCGTCCCACATCTCGCCTCTGAATCTATATTGGCGCTCGCCGCTTCGGCTGCTTCCTCATTCCCCAGTTTCGCTGACAACGAATTCTGACACTTCTCAATCGGAGTCACATATACTTCCTCCTTTAGCTCTTCTGATAATCTTCGTTTCTCGTCCATCAAATCGGACATTCCCGTCAACTTCTCCTCCATCGGCGCCGCTGTGGTCTGCTCTGCTGCCACCAAAACTGTATCGGCTAAAACATCGGCTAAAACGGTCTCGGGGGTCCCCGTAGGAAAAGAAGACGTCGTCCCCGACGTCAACTAAAGGTCTAACGTCATCATCGTGAACTGCCCTGCAAGACATGCACATTGAAGAATGGGGGGACACTGGAACCTGCGGCATGGGTTCGTCGGTCTCCGAGTCTGAGTCTTCCCAGTAGCGCGGAGAATCCAAAGTTGCATCTGATGTTGCTTCCACATACGATGTAGAAGGCCACCGAACGATCCGAGCGTTGGTGGGATTTTGCTCCTGTTGCGAGCGATTGCTGCTCGTCACAGCGGCATCGGCAACATCATCGGAGACTCGGGCGGGGCGCGCCGTCGGGTAAAAGACAACTCCCGACGATGGCGGCGCTTCGCATGAAGATTGGAACGCGAAAGTTGCGCTCGAATGTCCCGAACTATCCTGATATCGGCCTCCGTCATATTCGTCATCGCGCTGTCGATGACGTCTGCGCCGGCGCGAATTGCGACTAGAACTCCGGCTATGGCGGCGACGGCGGGGGCTCGGGCTTGTTTGAGGAGTATTGGCCTTTCGATCAGGGTTACTTCGATGTCGGCGCGACGATCGTCTAGAAGGTGATCGTCCGTCTCGCGGTCGTGTAGAAGACGACTTAGTATCCTTGATGCCTCCGACCTGGCTCACCATGGTCGCCATTGTGGTTCCAAGCTCGGTGAGGGCCGCTTGAATTTCATTAGAAGGCTCCGATCCGCGCGTGGCGTTCGCATGAGATGCATCATCACGCTTCGCCCAATCGGACCGCGATGTGGGCTGCTTTTTCTGCTTACGAATTCGCTTCCACATCGCACAGTAGTAACGATCCGGATTGCGGTTGCAAACTACGCGATTTCCGTGTTCATCTTCATCATGGGTGGTCCAGAAGAACCCACAGTGCGGGCACGTTCTCATGCCCCACAAAAAAAGATCTCGTAAGATCGGCGGATCCGTATTCCCAGACGGTTTATCCGCATCTTGCTTGGCTTGTTGATCGGAGGCCATAGCTCGACCTCCCCGCCCTCGCGGCGGTTTATTCGATTTCGGATTAGGAGGCCCTTGGTCCTTCTCCTCCTCCATCAACTTTCGAAAGTCGTTCTCGAGCCGCGTAATAAGCGCCACCATCGACTTTAAAGTAAAGTAACTATCCGGATGTCCGCTCCTCATAGTCCGCACACGGGTCCGCAGCTCCTTGGACGCGAAACCACTGATAAGCTGGTCGAGGATATCAACGTCATCCATCGTGCGGCTGGACACGGTACAAAAAGCCAAAGCTTCACTCTGAAATTTGGTACAATACGTTTGTACATGCCGCTCCCCAGACTTCTTCGGAACTGAAGCCTGAGTGACCTTCCGCAGCTTATCGAGCAGCTCCTGCTGCGTGCTCGGAGGTCGGCAAGTCGATCTAAAATAATCCAGAATTTTATCGCAATACGTCTTATTATGACGACGGATGCGACGAACCGAGGCTCCATGCTCTTCGTCGTCAGCATCCAATTTTAAATAAAACGACGGACCGTGTGGTTGCTCATCGCAGAGCTCCTCGTATTACCGCAAATGCTCCTCAAAAATTGGTGCAACGGTATCCCGTAAGTGCACCGGTAATAGGTAACGTAATTTCTCGACCGAGTAATGGTCATCGGCTGAAGTATGCATCACCGCTGCCGAATCCAGATTGAATTGCCGTTGATCTCGGCCGTCGATGACGAGTTTGAAGTTGTCAGGCTTCAAACTGGAAGTGGGGCGACGGGATCGGCTCGAGTTGGCCTTCTCGAAGGCGTCCGCAGCCGTTTGCGATAATCCGCGCGATATTCCCCGTAAAAATTTCGTACCTTCATCCTCAGTTTCCGCCCTACCCTCAGTCTCCGTATCGACTCGGGGCGGAGGTTCATTCCCCGTTTCAATGTTCTTTTTCGGTTCAGGCGGCCTCACGGGCGTTTCCGGTTCGGGTCGACTCACGGGTCGTTCGCGGCTACTCTCCCGACGCGTACGTTCGGCTAACAATTCATCTCGTTCACGACGAAATCGTTCAACTTCTTCACGTAGGGTCTTCGTGGTCTCAATTTCTTGCTGTAATGCATCATTGAGTATATCAACTTCTCGTCGAGCCGCTTCCTCTTTCGCTTCAGCCCTTTCACGAGCAAAAAGCTCAGCTAATCGTTCATTTTCGCGACGTCACCGCTCGAGGTCTTCACGAAGTCGACTTCGGGCTGCAGATCCACGCTCAATAGTAACACGCTCGCCACGGTCCGGAGTCGTTGGACTCAACGGCGAAAAAATGGCAGTATCCGGAGGCACCTCAGGGGGCACGTCAGCAACGTCGACTGCCTCGGCCTCTCTTAATTCACCTTCCTCGCGGCCTATCTCAGGGGCGGCGGGAAGAACTGGAGGAGATTCTCCCTCACGCGCGTCTGTGTCTGTATCCATACTGTATCAATGTCGATGAGGAATCTCGAAACACGTCCGGATCCGATCACTCGAAGTAATGCACGTCGATCCCAACAGCGCTGTCTGTCGCTGTAAAAACAGCACTCACGGAATACCAATCCGCTGGCAATCCAAAATGCCCGTGGGTATCGATCCCACTCGCTAAACAGCTTCCGCCGTTCGGCTATACCAAAATCAATTCCCGCGAGAATGCGCTGCGATTTCCAACTCGCACGCGTGTTCGTCGTCACTCGGATCGTACGAACACAAACAACGTTCGCGTATATTCTCAACGCAAACCGGCCCAATGGAACTCCGTGTGCTTGATCAGGGCGCACGTACAAATCCGGACCACGTAATACAACACGTACGGCAGCACTCGCTCGTCGGCGACCGATGTAGTCGCACGATCTCGTATCCTCCACCACGTATGGCGGCACAGAAAAACCTCCCCGACCCCCGGGTGACAAAGGGGGTACTCACCGACTCGTCCTAGACCTCACTGAACGAGGAAAACACGGACGCGGGGTCGGATACGCTCGCCACACACCTTGCTCACGCTCACCAAGCCTCTCAACAAGATGGAGAGATGGTATATGATAGCAAGAATGCTACAAGAATAAAGCAAGAATGCTTCTCACAAGAGAGAGGTCTGATGTCACTAAGAAGATAGGGAAAGGCGCCCCGTTGAACGGGTATCAAGCCCCGAGAGAGGGAGGGTGAGCCTTAGCGGTCAGGAGTTGCCGCCACAGTCGCCCCTCACTTCAAACTCCAACGGCTACATTTTCGCGGGCTACCCTCACTTCAAACTCCAACGGCTACATTTTCGCGGGCTACCGGACTGAAGTTAATGTGACGTCATCAATATAAAAATGGACGAAACTGACGCCACTGTGTAAATACAAACTTACAGGGCTGCACATTGACTCGAAATTTTTTGCCACATCAAAAATCTTGACTTTGACGTCACGCAGACAGTGGTCAGATCTGGGTCACGTCAAAATCAACTTTCAGTATGACTGCCTTCATGATGGTCAAGTCAAAGTCAACATCACGAAAACGAGAAAAGCGGCCGCAAGCGGCCGGCAGAGGCCGGCTGAGGCTGGAAACTTCCCACACGCGCAGTTAGCGTCTTCCTCGCCATCCCTCGTCTCTCGTACCTCCCTCCGCCTGCAGAAGCACAAGAAAACACAATAGCGCGACAGCTTTCATGTTGGAGGAAAACCCGTCGTCACCGAAATGTAGCCGTCCAAAGTACCGCAGGTCTTCCTCCTCGGCATCGCAGCAGATCGTAACACGTCGTGCCGCTCGTCGGTGTCTAACATCCCATCCTTAGATGAACCATCTATTTCCAAAACAAAACCACACCATATTTCTCTCATAACTCACAAGAGAAACATGCTTCTTTCGGCAGAAAAGTACATGCCAGAGGCACTCTAGCTTTTCGAGATGCCCAAAGACGTGCCACAAATTTCCACGACACGCACCATTCTAGCGACTCTCAGGTTACAAAAGCTGTTCGGGTTATTGCCACCCCGGGACATCACCCTTCAGATGTGCCCTACCGCAAGTTTTGTGTGGATTGTACGTTACATAAAAAACGTTTTCCTCAACCACGTCACCTTACCAAGCAACCTTCCTTTGAAAAAAATCTTTCAATCTGGTGAAGCCTGGGCATGCGATGGTGGCTACGTATCTGTCCTATCCGAATGGGGTTCCTTTCGACACCTTATAGTTTGCAAATGTCTCATCTCTAAATTTTCGTCAGTGTACTTTTGTCGTACTACTAATGCTAGCGAATTTTGCAATGCCCTCGAGTTTGTTCGTAATTTTTGCTCCACATATGTTCATGTACAATTAAAGCAAACTTACTGTGACTCTTTTAAACCCTATTTATCTCAACACATTACCACACCTTTTCGTGTTGAACATGGCATTAGACCCGTTCCTAACCGGGGGCTTAAGGCTTATTTCTGGCTTAAATGGGGTGCGATCCAAAAAACTTGAATCCAAAATAAGGGACCGAATCAAAGAATAGTGGCCGGGTTGTGTTAGACCCGTTCTCTACCGGACTACCAAAGTGAAAGTTGGCCGAATAGTAAGGGCAGCTTATTTGGCCCACTTTGCGTGTCGGTTCTCTACCAGTGATGAAAAATGAAATAGATTTGATGGTTGTTTTGCGGCTTGTATAATATTTAATAAATGTCCGGGTTACGACTTGAACGACGGCGCGCTGATACGAGCGACTCCGAATCGGACAGCGACGACGAGTATCGCACGACCGAGATCGCCGAAGCGATAAAGCGTCGTCGAATCGCAGCGATCACCGCATTCGGTGCGTTTGACCGTGAGAAGCGCCCGGGGCCGACGGGGCCCAAGCTTCGTGCGTCGCGTAAAGAGTGGCATCATCACGTGCGGACAGAGGGTCCACGAAAATTTCGACGGATGTATCGCATGGAGGTCTAGCATTTCGACGAGTTGTTGGAGTTGGTGCGGAGGGAGATACAGACGCAAGACATCGAGAGAGCCGTGCTTTCTTCTGGGTCCGAGGTATGCGCCGAGGTCCGACTTGCGATCAGCATACGCCACCTTGCTGGGGGGAGCTACCTCGATATCTGCTCCAACTTTGGGGTGTCTCCGGCGGAGTTTTATGGATCGATTTGGAGATGTGTTGAAGCCATCAACAACACGTTCCCTACAGACTTCATGCTGGACGACGAGACGGAACTCGAGAAACTGGAGGCGGGCTGGGCTCGCAAGTCACGCCCCGCGGTCCTTCGAAGCGCGGTGGGTGCCATCGACGGTTGCTGCATTTGGCTGCGGTAAAGTGTCGTCGAATCGCGGCGGAAGGTCCAGTCCCACCTCGTCAAGTCCCACCCCGCGCACTATGCTTGAGGCGCTCCTCCGCGAGGAGGGGCTTCGGCGCCCTCGGCGGCGCTAAGTATAACGATAGCACTCTTCATATCGGAGGAGGCAGCCGGTGGCAGGGGCGGGCCGGCCGCCAGGGGGCGGAGGAGGTTTTTTAGGTGACGAGGCGCGGAGGTGGAGTCAAGAAGGTAAGGAGGGGGTTGTAGGTTCCTGACGAGCTCGGGAACATCAGGATCGGCGGCATACAGGATATCGTCCACTGCTGGATCGTTCGATTTGCAGACCTTGGCCAGCTCCTCCCAGTGCAAGCTGGGCTCCTCGGCGTCAAGGTTTTGCCAAGATGGCGTTATGAACCGCAAAAGGTGGGCGTCTCGCGTCTGGACGATGGACATGACCATCCGCGATCGGCAGGGATCCTTCGACCAGTGATTCTTCGACGGCGACGGCGGCGAGCGAGCTTCACAAAGCAGGTTGCGCCAGCTCGGGGACACAGCCTCAGTTGCGGCCGCACACGCTGCGTCGACAGATGCAGCATCTGACTCTGCCCCCTCCGGCTCCGACTCGGCCGAGTCACTCAGTGTGAAGAGCGTGGCACTCGTTTCCACCTTCTCGAGCCAAGCCACGAGCGCGGACCAGTTCCAGGCCTTGCACCTGGGCTCCGGCACGCTTTGCTCTGCCACCCGGCGCTTGATCTCCGCCATGAGGTGTTTGTTTTCCGGCCGCGAAACCTTCGGGGTCCAGCTCTGCATCGTCATCGTAGCCCAGCCGGGTTTGATCTTCAGTGTCGCTGCCCGCCGCTGCGCTTCCTTCGTGGTCCTCGCCATGGTCGGTATATTTGCTTAAGTTTTTCCACTTTGGCGCCCTCGAAAAACCCGACCCAAATCAGGTCGGATTATTTGAAAATCCTCCAAATATCCCGCCCTGATTATTTGGCCAATTTCATTATATGGCTAACTTTATCCGGTAGAGAACGGGTCTTAAGTTATTACTTCGACTTTTATTTCCGTGCAGCCACAAATGTCGATTAGGGTTTTAAGAGAGAGCTGTCACTAATAAGCCGCCGTAGTGAAACAGCAGTGTACTGCCCCGTGCTATATGCAAGAACTTGCAAACGGATTTCATGTCTGTTGAGATAACGCGTTGCGCTGTGACGATGGTGAACTCGGAGCACGGAGAGGGGTAGCGGACAGCGATTAAATCTCTCTGTTTTGAACGACGACGACAATATCGATGTCGTCCTCTATGAGCACGATTTTATCCGGTTTGTGGGGTTTTCAAGTGGGTTGGCATGAAGCTGAGGCGTTATGTTTGATGGGCGACACGGCCGACGGACGCGTGCGGCTTAGGCTGCAGGGCAGAGAGTGTGTGGTCGACTTCTGGAATTGGGAGTGGGAGATTTCCAAGGCAGAGGGCAGGCTCGTGTCCATTGTACGAAACCGTGGGTCACCTCAACTTGTTCTGTGCCGGAGGCGGCGGCAGCGGCGTGTATTGTTGGCTGAAGTCCTGACAAAAGTGGTGACGAGATCGGAGTTGGTGGCCAGAAATGACAGGAAGGATGATGTTACAGCAGAAGTGGAACGACTTGGCAGCGCCGAGGTCGAGGTACGCCTGGACTATGAAGCCGGCGAACCACGCGTGGTGCGCAGCGACGAGGGCGCTGCGCGCGAGGCGCGGCTGGTGGCAGAGTGCATGGGTCTAGCCACTGTCTGGGAGTCAGGCTCTGCGGTGCAAATCATGAGGCTTCGCCAGGTCGCAGCATTTTTTAAAGGTCTCGACTCTCAGATCTTGGGCTGCCACCGACCAAGATTCCTGCCCATGTTGGTAGCACTAGAGTCCGCAGGGAACGTGAACCATGCCAAGGCGATGTGCGATGCTATTGCCAGACTCAATCGGAAGCTCCGGAAACGACATTCTTACTTCTTAGACCATCTCGTGTGGCTGAGCGAGGTGTGTTAGTCCAGTATGCAACGTGAACTTCCGGGCAGGTTGACGCACGGGCATACCCGCAACGCTGGAAGCAGCAGTTGGCTATTTGTCGGCGGTGTACGGGCGACGATGAAGACGATGCATACAAATATTTCGCATCTAGTCAGATCCGCAAGATATTCCAAATTAACTGGCTGACCAGCTTGCAGGCTTTTTTTTCCGGAGAGTTAGTCGAGGTCTCAGCCGATGGCGGTTTCGATCCCCCATTCGAAGAAATCCGGGCTCGGACCTACAGGGAGGCGAAGAGGCTCGTAGACTCAGCTACTCAATTTAGCGGGAAAGAAACTACACGCGAGATATCGGTTTTCTTGACGGATGTGTACTTTCGGCTCGAGGCTACCTTAAGAGTTGTATTGGAAGCGCAACGCCACATCTTGGCTCCAGCACGGGAGGTGCTGCGGTTGCTTGAGCCATCCGAGGATGTATTTGAAGTTGTCAATCGTGCGTTTGAGGTTGAATTACGGGCAGTCCGAGCCAAGAAGAGAATTATGTATCAGCAGGTCCCCGATGAGGTTAAGATTGAGGGCTTTACCCTCGAGGCACGTAAGTTTAAGCAGCAGCTGGATGAGCGACTTGAGGAGGCCTTAGCGGCAGTCATGAGGCAACTACGAAGCGCTGCGGCACAGAGCGCTATGCGGATCGACACGCAATTAAGCGATGCGATGGACTTGCTTAGTATTCGGCCACAGAGCATTACGGACTTAGTTGAGTGCCAGACCCGGTTTCAGATGTTGGACAAACGAGCGCTTAATGCAGATGTAGCCGACACCACGGAACTTCTGGATCTTATGGTTGACGAACAATGGAAGATCAGCCTTAAAACCAAATTGGCCGCCGTCGAAGATGCTTACGAGGCGTTTCAGGAGATGCTTGCAATGCAAAAGGCCACATCGCAGTCAAAATTAGAAGCCGCTATCGTTGAACATCGCCAAGAGATTGACAAGCTCATAGAGCGCTGGGAAGTACTACGCCCGAAAGAAGTTCCTGCCAACTACCTAGAGACTGTTGTCGGTGACCTTGCAGCCTGGGAGGAAGCAACGGACGAACTCAGGGTACGCTCGATAGAGCTGAACGCTAATGTCCGCGCTTTCGGTTTGCCGCCGCAACAATTTGAGGCTCTCGAGGCGCTACAGCGAAGTGTGCGTGCCGAATGCGATGAATGGGCAATCCTCAAAAGCTTTCGAAGTGACATCGAGGTGATCTGTAGACAGGACTGGATATCGTTCCGCAAGAACGTATACCAACTTGCCGACCTCGCGAACAAACAGCCTACACCAGCTGGAACGACGAATCGAACCTCTATTGTATTCCATCAACTCCAGCTCGAGTGCGACCAGCTGCGCGCAGCATGTCAGACCTTGAAGTACTGCCACGGCAAGGACTTCAAAGACGAACATTGGGTTGCTCTCCTTCAATCTAAGCTCCAGCTTCCGCGGGAAGTCAAGCTAGACACACTGACAGTGGGCCATTTCCTCGCTCACCTTGAGAAACTGCCAGAACTCCTACCCTTCTGCAAAGAGCTCACGACCAAAGCGGCTGGCGAAGTCCTCGTCCGGGATGCATTGAACGAAGTCCAAGCTTGGGCGCAGTCAGCTAATCTGGCGCTGAATGATATGGGACTTATCATTGACTGGAGGGACCTATTTGCTGACCTAGCTGATAAGCAGGCATTGCTCGCCTCGGTGAAGGAGTCGCCATTCTACCAGAACTTTGAAGAAGTGGTAGTGACATATGAGCGCAAAATTACAGACTTGGACTTCGTGTTGCGAGCGCTGAACGCCGTTCAACGCAAGTGGGTCTACCTCGACCCCATAGTCAAGCGTGGTGCTCTCCCTCGTGAATGTCAACGATTTGTAGCCTTAGGCGCAGACTTCCACGACATTCTCGTCCGCATCAAACAAGATCCTAAATTATTTTCTCTCGTGAGGGAGAATAATGATCAACTCCGCACCAACCTTGAACGTCAACTTTATCAGCTCGACCGCTGCCATAAGGCACTTACCGATTTCCTTGAAACGAAGCGCGCCAGCTTTCCACGATTGTGCGTACGTCACGTGTTTTACTGCTCACTCCTCTAGGAGGTAGACTGGACCCACTACCGATATGGCGGCTATCCGTGATCCTTCGTGTTCCGTGCCTGGGACAGCGTGCCTGTCTTTCCGTCCTGCCGGCCACATCCGACTGATGTGTCTGCCGCCTGCTTGATGTAGTCACGTGAATGGTCATTTGTTTAACGTAAAATTGCACTACGTCGCATTGCAAAATTATACCGCAAGTGATCGAATATCGATCGATTCACATTAAGCATCTTGTTGCTACCGTGCTTCGTTCCTCGTTCATGCATGGCATTGCCTGGACTACAAGAATTTCTGGCAGAGGCGCAACGCCTGCGTGAAAATGGTGGGCTGGTCCACCGACCTTTCTGAAACGCTTCTTAGAGTTGAGCTCAGTGATATGCATGATGACGGGCGAGTAATTCGTGATGGAGATCAATCGGAGTCTCGAAGGTGGTTGGCACCTTTCCACGTGCAAAGCCGTATATCTGCAACATCCGTCTGCATGTGCTCATTCTTGCATCCGATTGGCGCCCTTCACCTTTATAGCCGTACTTCCGCGACATTCATCCGCATGTGCCAGTTTTTTATGTTTCGCTGATCTGATGTGTACAAAGAATGTGCGGGCGTTTGGGAGTTAATTTTTCTGGCGGGCCCGCACGTGCTATCGTACTGAGTTTATGCACGGCATTGTGCCATGGCTGCCACCCTTCAATGCCAGTGTCGAACGAAGTCCCAAGGAGGTAAGTGCACATCGCGTGGCGTGAAGAGATGACGGGGCTCCAGGAAGTTCCCTCAGGCTATCGCACTTCACAGCCCGGTTCAGGTGCCGCGGAAGGATGGTGGGGATCACAACGTTGGTTCTTTGGTTTAATCAGCAATGGACGCAACTTGGTCATGTCGCGTGGGCTAATTTGCGGTGACGTGTGAACAAACTCTTAAGCTCCCATCCGCTACCTCATTAGACGCTTTACACCAGCAGGAGCCAATTGATGGCGGCGTCATAGCATCGGTGTGAAACGTATGCACATTCGGCGGCGGCGACCCCCTCTTACGCTGCTAGCTGCGCTGATGGCTTTTAAGGCTAAATCTGCCTCGCACGTTGAGCTTCGCTGGTGACTTTAAGCCCAAATCAGGAATTGAATAGAAGACATGCTCATGGATTACTAAGAAAGCACCTTAAGCGACGCACACGAGAGAGAGCATTTGCTTGTGATATACGCTAGCTTGATCGTGTGCCTTCTATCTATTCTTGCTTGTAAATGTTTTGTTGTCCCCACGAAATAGTGTTGTCCCCAAGTACGCTTCCGCAGTTCGCTATATTACCTGTTTGCTTTGTCCTCCTCTGGCCTTAAGCCTACACGCACATCGTTTGCTTGCTTTCCGACAGCTACTTCGTTGGTGACGAAGACCTCCTCGAAATTCTTGGCCAGGCAACCTCACCCAGTGTCATCCAGACCCACCTCAGGAAGCTCTTTCAGGGTATTGCAAATGTCGTAATAACCGAGATGTCCGGACATCACACTGTTGTAGCCATATTATCTTCTTTTGGTGAGCGCGTTGAGTTCTGCACATCGGTTGCAATCACCAACTTTGTTGAGGACTGGCTTACGGCATTCAGCAAAGAGATGAAGCGCACAATTTCCAGCCATGTCCACAGCTACTTGGGATCCCACTCGTGCGTTTCCGCGTCACAAGTTGTCTGTCTGGGTGAGCAGATTAAATTTGCTCTGGCTGTGGAAGATGGAGACCTGACCATGCTCCGGTGTAAACTCTCTGATGACCTCGCGGTCCTCGCCACCCAAAACCACAATGTGCTCAACATGCTGGCCAGACTTAAAGTCAAGGCTCTCATTCTCGACCTGGTGCACAATCTTGACATTCTTGATCAACTAGTTGCCAACGACGCTTCCTGGACCTGGCAAAAGCAGCTTCGGTACTACCACTGCAAAATTGAAACTGTCACCGTCGAGATTGCGGCCGGCTCTTTCGAGTATACTTTTGAATACCAAGGCAATACCCCTAAACTTGTGTATACCAGAGTCCGAGGCTAGCGCAAATTAGCTGATTCCCTTAAGCATACGATTTTGTCTGACCGTCCGGCTCAGGTCCATACCCCACTGACTGACAAGTGCTACCTAACACTCTGCCAGGGTATGCACATGGGCTTTGGCGGAAACCCCTACGGACCTGCCGGCACCGGCAAGACCGAGACGGTAAAAGCGCTGGGCCATGCGCTCGGCCGCCAAGTCCTTGTCTTCAACTGTTTTAGCGAGGATCACCAAGTACTGACCAACAATGGTTTCATGTTTGTTGATGATATCCTCGACTACGAAGGTGACCTACTCTTTGCCACGTACGTTCCTGAAAATTATAGCATTCGGTATGAACCGGCTCGGCACTTGATTATCAACGAGAAGAGGACTCGGTTAATGATCGACTTTACGCATAGACAAGAGCGGCTGCGTCGGTTAAAGATGGCGTTCAGACACACAAGCGTGCCCAATGCATTACAAAGAGCTTGGACAAAGCTGGAAACAGGAAATTCACCAGAATCGCGTCTACTCCTCGAGGGTGAAGCCTTGGTAGACACCTGGCAAATTGACGGCTCCTCGGTGGTCACAGGATGGGATTCAAATTGTGTTTCTGTCGTCACAACACCTCAACACCATGTTTACTCTCAGAGTTACAGAGCGAAACTCAACCTAGCTGCGGGGATGTGCGCGCACTGTGTGGACCATGCCTCTCCGAACCTTAGTAAAAATACCTCTGGTCTTCGAACAAAGGCCACAGCCAGGGACCTGTTTGTGGAGGCTCCGACTGTAAGAATGATTGGACACGCCGCGCGCGGTCTCTGCGTGCCTCAAAGTTCCGGTTGTTTTCGCATGATCTACAACGCTGTCTTCAAGCACTTTGGATTTCGTTCTGACGATAGTATCCAGGGTTTTTTGGAGTTCTATGGCTATTGGCTTGGATTAGGCAATTTGCGCTTCGATGAAGGCCATAAGTCATTGTATGCTTATTGCACACCAAGCACGAAGCAGGTTATAAGTCTGGTTGCAGCTCTGAACCGGACTCCGTTACAACAAGGGCAAGATTACCATGTTCTGGCTTATCAAACTGGCGACAGACGTACATTGCGCTTGACTAATTTTAAGTGGTTGCAACTCTTCTGTGTCGAATATTGGCCAAACAGCAAATTAGGTGGACTTTCGGAACACATCGATTACAGCTTGTCCGAATCTCGCAAGGATACTCAAGACAATAAAATAAATATCGGTGCAAAAGCGCACGCATTTGTGAAGTCGCGTGCTTCTTCGACCAAGATTGTACGCAACTTTAATTATGCTGATCAAAATGATCACTACCGGTAAGAAGTTGTCATCCAATTCCCAGTTATTGACATCACCTTGCGCAGACATAAGTGCAACTGGGAGGCTAGAATGGTTCACAACCTTAAAAAAAAATTATCTGAATTTCAGTTTGAGTTTCTTGGAGAAGACAACACTCGCTCGGTGATTGCATTGCTCAACGACCAACCTACACGTTTCATGATTTATACGTGCTCCATCATCGAGTGTCTAAACTCTGTTGAGATGGGCGAGCCTCATGTCAGTCCAGCAGTGACTTTAGTTGGCATCATCTGGCAAAACCTGCGAGGGAAGACTTGTCTTTGCAGTATGCTGAAAGAACCCTGGGTTGCTGAGCTCAAACTTGTGGCACCGAAGAAACGTCATAACTTCAATTTGCCAGGATCCTGCAGGCTCATGCCTACATGTCAGTGCCTGCAGTGTACACCGGAGTATATGCCGCTTGACGAATCGGGTGACACAACGGCCATCGGGACTCGCGCGTTGTGGTGGATCTTTTGCCTGGGCAAAGCGCAACTGCGCCATGTTTTAGTGGGGTTGAAAACTGCTACTGGGAGTTCCACAGACTGTGACCATGTTGTCTGGACTTCGTCAGTTCACATGCGCGACGACATCTTACTCATGTGTCTTCATGCTGGTTACAGCGCCTGCTTCAGCTGTGCTTGTGAGGACCCACCGCCTTACAGCAGGGTCGATTGCCTGGCGCGTGAGCTAGCACGGACCGTCCACAAAACCTGGGCTGTGATATACACTGACAGTCCGGTTTTGGCCAATCCGGAGCTGTGCAAGGCTAGTGACGTTCGCGTGGTTGCTTATACAGGCAGAACGTGGTGTGCTTCTATTCCGAAGGGTTATCTTGTCGTGCGTAGAGCATTGGTAGACGGAAATCGCTACGTTGTCGACGCATCTCGAGCAACAATTCAAGGTAATTGCGATGAAGGGATCGATTTTAAAGCAATGGGTCGCATTTTTGTTGGCCTAGTTGAGTCTGGCGCGTGGGGGTAAGTACGCCTGTCCATCGCCTGATAGTGTGCGCATATCATAGCGGGTGACTCCTACCTCGTTTCTTAAGAAACTGCAAGTTTGCTCGTTTCTTAAGAAGCTGCAAGTTTACATCTTTACAGCACACACTTGTTGCCCTTGAAGGTTTTGCGTTGCTTTAAGTATTTTTTGTTGATACAGTTGCCTGCTTGCTTCAATTGTTCTGTTGTTCATAGCAAAATGTCGTCACCTGAATATAGACAAATGTAGATGTTTTGATGACGATCACCAGCTGCTCACGAATAATGGCTTCATGTTCCTTGATGACATTCTTTCTTGTAAGGACTCTGGGTTGCAGTTCGCCTCCTACGACGCCGACAAAAAGACAATACGTTATGCCCATGCACTTCGTGTCGTCGTCCATCCAAATAGCTTCGAAGAAATGGTAGAATTTTCGCAAGCCAACGAGCCGTGCTTATTTGAGGCTGGTCGCCATTTGAAGGGTAAGATTGTTGCTGTTCTTGGCTTCCTGTTTTGTGAGTTTTTTTGTGAGATGTTGCTCCTGGCGAGGCTACATGGCTGAGACATTGTTCATGCTCGTCTGACACAGGCCTTCACTTGCATGGTGTCTCGCTCTCAGTGACTCAAGACCATGATATCTATGCAAATCAAGTAACTGGGGAGAACCAACTGTTCGTTAAGACCTCTCAAGATTTCCGGGCTTGCTATGGTCTGAATCTGCACGAACCGTGGATAACGACTCGCAATAAACAACGAAGAATGTCGAAAAAAACTGTGTTAGGCAAAGATGTGGAGTCAACCAACGAGCTCAAACCTCTCCGAAGGATAGAGGGTCTCCGTGGTGTCCGGCACCCAGCCTCCCTACTAAGGCGCACGCGCAATAATTATCGATCAGAGAAAATGGCTGCTGAGGATCTAGAAGCAGGAAACTTGGATGAAGCACCGACAACATTGCCTACAGTTCTTGCCCTGGCTATGCACATCGGATGTCCCAAGATAGTCAGCGCGTGCAAAGCCACGCCGGTGCACACTTGCGTGGCCGCCCACGATTGCTTTCGCCGGGTAAAAGCTGGGGAGCTCATTGCCCTTGCTGACAAGTCCGCTGTCGTCATGCTTACTGTTGCTGAAAATGGGCTCAACACATCGGCTAATTATGAGATAGTCAACTTCATCCAGGCAGTGCTGGTAGGGCTTGGACTTAAAAGTGAGGACAAACAAATGGCATTTCTGCGCTTCTATGGCTGCTGGCTTGGCAATGGGTGTCTGAGGTTCACGGCAGGGCTACCAGGTGCAATTGTCACAGCCCTACGGAAAGCTGACCTTTGGTTTGTACTACAGCAGCTCAAAACATGCGAAATTGATGACTCCTATTTTAAGATTGTGCCTTCTGGTGCCATGGTTGGGGTGCACGTTACAGAACCTAGATGGGCTCGCTTCTTTTTCGGCGAATATGCACACACGTACAAGTGTGCAGACATGGAAGGTGTCCGTCGCTGGCTTGGTGTCGTGGTGCCCACAGATGACTTTGATACGAAAAAGTGCAGTTCTGGGACCATGCACGACAAGTGCGGTAGGCGACGAAGTCTTGCTGTATACCAAGCACTTCTTAGCATCCCTATGATGGATGACGAGGATGCCGATGATTCTCCAAACGCGATAATAAAGAAAAGCAGGCCTCATGTTCCTCTCGACGCAACCCCTATATTGATGAAATTGCGTCCATCAAGCGTCGAGCAATTTTCGAAAAATGCGGGGATGACATCCGAACTGTTTTACTGGTACTCGCGAGCTTTCGGATCTCGCTCTTTTAACAATGTTAAGAACATGCCGAAACAGGAGCTCGATTATCTTCTCCGTGTTTCACTCTCGGTGTCGCCGTGTGTTCGTGCCGGACTTCTGGATGAAATTTGCCAGCGTCATGCGGTGAGTACGCTGCGTGATGAGCTCCTAGCTTTCTTCGGAGTGGTCCTCGATACGGCGCACTTGCCGTTTGTTCGACCGGTATCCACAACGTTCGTAGCAATCGATGCAAACGCCATGTGTGAAAGACTTGACTCGAAAGCCAAATGTGTGAGGGACGTGTGGAATACACCATGTGATGTGAACATACGCAGGTTCCTCAGGGACTTACTTGGAGACACGGAGCTTCGGCGACTAGACTCAATCCTGTCAACCATTCTCCACAAGGGACGCATCTATTGTGCTGTAATTGATTGGTTCATGGTGAAAGAACTCTTGACCCGGCGGCTGGAGCTCATAGGGCTGATGCCCCCATTCCACATTCAAGCTGCCACAGCAATAGGCCTGTATGTTGGTCGCGTCGTTCGAACCCTAGGTCTTAAGCCTGACTACACAGGGCTATGGCACGCGTTCCTGCCCGAATTCGAAGTACCAATAACTACTTTAACTTTTGATTCACACCTCGCTCGACTGGAATTGTTGCCTGTAATGCCATATCTCTTGCCACTGCCGCGTTTTCAATTAAAACCCAAGAGCCCGCATAGCAAACAGGTTGACATAGAGTGCTCCGAGTTACAAAAATGTCTGGCTTGGTGGATTGTGGCACTTGCGCAAAAGTTTGCACGCTCTATAATAAGTGGGTACCGTGTAGCAGCTGGATTTACACTGGGGCGAGAACAAATTGTGTTTGCTACCTCGGAGCGCTTCCGCGATGAGCTTATTATGGTTATATTGCATGCTGGATACGCTGCCCGATTCACATTGGCATCCCGGCATCACTACAATCGGAACATCAAACGTGAGGTCAGCCCGACTGCTGCTTACCAGAAATGCAGCATCAACCTGTCGCGCAGTTCCTCCTACGATGTGTGGGCTGTCTCTTACATCTCAGACATTGAAGACTTTGAATTCGGTAATCGTACTTGCTGCAGAGCCACTGCGACACCCATCTTGCGTGCGGTTACAGATGTCAAGTCAGTTCGAAAGAAGTGCCGCGTGTGGTGCGTCACTATGCCGCACGGGTTAGTTGTCGTACGCCGTGCACGGAGAGAGGGCGTTTATGGCAGTGTGTTCTGCGCCTCTGCGCCGACAATTCAGGGAAACTGCTTCGACGAATTCAACCGTCTGAAAGCGGATCAGCTATCGGCCATCTCCCAGCAGATCCAGGTAATCCAGGACGCTATAAAGGCGCGTCATGCAACCCTCAGCCTACTCGGATCGCGAGTGCCGCTTGACCATAATGCTGGAATCTTCGTTACTCTCAACCCTGCCAGCAAGGACTACGGCGGCCGGTCTCACATCCCGGGCAATTTGAAGGCACTTTTTCGGCCGATAGCCATGGACATGCCGAATAACGAACTCATCGCTGAAGTTTACCTTAAGGCTGAGGGCTTCACAAGTGCCAAGGAGCTTTCTATCAAGGTTGTCGCACTCTTCGCCTTCGCACAGGATTCGCTAACGCAGCAGCGCCATTATGACTGGGGCCTACGAGCGCTGAAGGCAGCCCTGCACACCGCTGGTAAGCTCGCTGTACTTTCTCGCACGACTAGTGGAACAGCCGTTGACGAGGCAATCGTCCTGATCAAGGCTGTCCGCGTCAGCACGCTCTCCAAATTGACTCATGGCGATGCCCGTCGTTTTCTAGGCCTAGTTACAGATGTTTTCCCGTATGTATCTTTGGAAGATGCTGTTGCCGGCAACCTCGAGATCGCTCTGCGAGATGTTGTCGAGGCCAGCAGCCTCTCCGTTGGCAAAGCGCAGATCCGGAAGATGCTTGAACTCAAAGAGGCCCTTGATCAGCGCATGGGCTGCGTGATCGTCGGCCCCTCCGGCTCAGGTAAGACGACCGTTTGGCGGTCGCTCGAAGCCGCCCTCTCCAAGCTGGGGCAGCCTGTATTGACCAGCGCCTTTTGTCAGTATGCCCACTTTAATTTGATGTGTACACGAGTTGGTGTTTGTTGTGCCGTTAGTACTTTAGTTTGATGTGTTCACGAGTTGGTGTTTATTGTGCCGTTAATTGGTCTCCAGTCCGATACCTTACCTCGCATCCCTGCAGGTCAAAACACACGTGCTCAACCCGAAAGCAATGGAACGATCGCGTCTTCTGGGTGTCATGGATGCTGACACGCGCGAATGGACTGACGGCGTCTTGGCAGCAGCAGCGCGGCAAGTTGTCAGGGATTCTCCGGGCACATCCTGGATTGTGAGTGGTGAAGATGCCTCAGGTACGAAAATGAATAACATACACTCAGGTGTGCGATGGAGATGTAGATCCCGAGTGGATCGAGGCGTTGAATTCTGTGCTTGATGACAACCACGTGTTGACTCTTCCGAATGGGGAGCGCATTATCCTCGGGGTAAATGTGAATTTCATTTTTGAGACGCATGATCTTAAGTTCGCGTCGCCCGCAACGATATCAAGGATGGGCATAATTTCAGTGTCCGATGATGACCTGGACATTCGAGGAGTGTGCTTAAAGTGGCTTGCCGATCACTCGGCGCTTCATCTTGAGGCGCTTGTGAACTATTTCTTCTACCGTGCAGTTGACCTCTATCAGGCGCAATTCAGGCAAGCCGAAGTGGTAAAGACTACGTTGGTAGGGACAGTGGTAAGCGGACTTTCGGCGTTGCCTCGGGTCGGGGAGAAGCCACCGACTAAGGCCCATTTCGCGTGCTGCCTCGCGCGAGGGCTTGGGAGCAATCTCCCAGTGGCCGAACGGTCCAAGTTTGCCAAGGAGGTTTTTCATTGGGCTGAGGAGCGGCCACCCGACTACGGCGCACCACTAGACTGTGACTTTGATGAACAAGTTGGGAGTTTGCGTTCCCTGGGACAGCGAGCTGCAAACTTGCAAAATCGGCGGCTGCAACACGAACTACCATCGAGTACAAGCGATTACATTCCAACAGTGTCATCATTGCGGGCACTCACGGCTCTCGATCCGTGGGTCGAGGCGGCTGAGCCTTTCATCTTGGTAGGCCCGGAAGGTTGTGGCAAAGCGAAGCTCATTCAAGAGGCCTTTGCCTCGCGACAGAAAATTGTGATAACAACTTTGTACTGCTCGGCGCAGACATCTGCGGAGAATGTAGTGACAAAGATTGAGGAAACATGTGTTTTGCGGTCAGGCCCTGACGGTCGGGTCTATCGGCCACGCGATGCCGAGCGACTTGTTCTTTATCTCAAGGACCTCAACTTGCCTAAGCCTGACCAGTATGGTACGTGCATGCTAGTAGAGTTTCTGCATCAGCTTTTAACGCTTGGTGGTTTCTATGATACTGGGCTCGAGTTCCTCAGGATCGACTCTGTGCAGATTTGTGCATCGATTAAGCCCGCAACCACGGTCGGTCGACATTCCCTATCCACCAGGTTTATAGCCGCTGTCCATGTGCTGGTTCTCGACTATCCTGACACCACAGAGCTAGTGGCGATTTGCGCTCAGCTTCTGGACGAACGCAGTGCAAAGCTCGCGGTGGCGATGGTCAATGTTTACGGCCAGATCCGGTCGACCTTCACAAACGATGACCAGAGCCATTATCTCTTCACATTGCGAGATTTGATGGCATGGGTTCACGGGATCAAACGCTACGCGACCGACGAGGATGTCGAAGAGATTGCAGTGCACGAGGCCCTACGCCTGTTCCGAGATCGTCTTATCGATGATGTGGCCCGCGAAAAGTGCGACAGACTGCTGCAAAAAGTCTTCCCGTCACATAAGTGCCCTTTTGGAACCCCTACCATGTATTATACAACTCTAGTGGCAAACATGACTGGTCGGGATCAGAGTCTTACACGGTCATCGGCTGCCGACTTTGAGGGGCGCGTTCGGGCAGGGTTGGAAACCTACGAACGAGAGCATGCGCCCCTACGATTGGCGTTATTTCCGCAGGTCCTTAACAACATTGCGTACGTTGACCGGGTATTAAGTCGTCCGAGTGGGCACATCCTGCTTCTGGGCCGGGCTGGAATCGGCAGGCGTTCAGTGACCAGGCTCGTGGCTTACCTCCACGGTGTAGAGCTTGCGTCTCCAACGGTCCCGTTGAGATGTGACCCTGGCTTAAAGCAGTTTAAGGCCGATCTCAAGCCACTGATGGCCCTTGCTGGAGGTGCGGGCAAGTCTGGTGTAGTCTACTTAGAAGACCGGCACCTCGCCCTTGCTGGTACTCTTGAGCTTCTGAGCTCTTTGCTCACATCGGGAGAGGTCCCAGGTCTCTTTGCAGCTGATGAACTTGACCTGGGTACGATCCGTGAGGATGCGCACGAGGCCAATTTCCCCGGGTCACCCTTTGAGTTCTTCTCGCACCGCGTCCAGAGCAAGCTCCATATCTGCGTGGCGATGGATCCAACCAACCCTATTTTCGATTTGCGTTGCGCGGCGAACCCAGCCCTCTTAGCCAAGTGCGACATGCTTTGGCTTGGTTCTTGGACCAGGGAGTCAATGCGCTCTCTGGCAGTGTTCTTTATAGATGATTTGAACGACGAGATCTTTGTCAAGCAAAGAGACCACAACCAAGACGACACCTTGGGCGGTCCAGAAAGAAAATCGACAGCATCAAGGTGCCTCGTTGACGCCCTTGTTGCCGTCCACGATTCGCTTAGTCCACCTGCTCCGCCCTTAGGGTTTTTTTCATTACTTGAGATATGGCACGGTCTGAACAAAGCAGCGCGGGGTGATCTTGGGAATAAGCTCGGGAATCTCGAGGCCGGCCTCGCTAAGCTCAACGATGCGTCACGCACAGTGGATGACTTCTCTAAACGTGCCTGCATGGAGAAAGATAAGTTGCTGGGGGCTCAAAAAGGTGCCGACGTGGCAATGGATATGATCACCAAGACTCTTGCGGAGGCGACATGTCGACGCGCTGAGGTAGATGAGTTGAAACGCGAAGTCGCAGCGTCAGAGCGGGCAACAGTGTCCCGACAAGGCGAGATAAAACAGGAACTTTCTTCGATCGCGCCAGTTCTTGAGTCAGCCAAAGCGGCCGTGGGCCAGATCAAAGCTGAGCACTTGAACGAGATACGGTCACTTAATATGCCACCAGAGCCGATCGCGGATGTTCTTCGTGCCGTCCTTAAGCTACTGGGCATCTCGGATGTCTCGTGGACGTCAATGAAGAAGTTCTTAGGGAACCGCGGTGTTAAGGATGAGATATTGAATTTTGATGCACACCTCATCAGCGGCGAAATGCGGCGGGATGTAGCGCGATTGCTGAAGCAAAAGGCTTCCTCCTTCGATCAGGCTAGCATTACGCGAGTCTCAGTTGCCGCTGCACCACTGGCTGCCTGGGTTAAGGCCAACATTCGGTACTCGGTCGTCCTGGAGAGGCTCAAGCCACTGGAGTCTCAGCTCCAGGAGGCGGAGGATGCAGCATCCAGCTGCCGTCAGCGGCTCTGTGACTGTGAGCATGAGATCGCTGATATTGACAGCCGTGTTACAGCGCTCAAGCAAGGCTTCGCTGACAAGACACGACACGCTGAGCTTCTGAAGCAACGGCTTGAGAATGCGGAGGAAACGCTTACCAAGGCGCAGCAGCTTATTGGCAAGCTCAGCGGCGAGCAAGAACGCTGGCGTGCGCAGGCGCAAGACATCCGCGATGAGTGGACTGCTCTGCCACGTAAGCTCGTCGTGGCTGCAGGTTTTGTGACTTATTTGGCCAAGTACCCGGAGGACGAGCGTGAGGCACTACTTGCGAGGTGGACGCTGGAGCAGGGTCTCGACAAAGGTTTCTCACTAACCAAGCTACTAATCAACGAATCTCAGCTCTTGGGCTGGAACCAGCTTGGCTTGCCTTCAGACTCGCTCTCGCAGGAAAACGGGCTTATAATTACCAAATGCCGCCACGCCACACAACGCATTCCATTTATCGTTGACCCGGTAATGTCTGCTTCTCAGTGGCTTCTTGCCATCTCCGAAGGAGCAAGCAAAGGTCTCGAGACTGTCCAGGCGGCAGACGCCCGCCTCGCATCATACGTCGAGCTATCAGTACGTTTCGGAAAAACCCTCATAGTAATGGACGTCGACGGCGTTGACGCAGCTTTTTATCCGCTGGTGCGCCGTGATGTCATCGTTTCTCACGGCACCCGAGCCTGTATACGGTTCGGTGACAAGGCCCTTGATTTTAACGAGAGCTTTCAGTTGACCCTCACAACCCGAAACCCAAAGCCCAATCTTCAGCCTGACGCCGCCGCACTGGTTGTTGAGATCAACTTCACTGTCACACGAAGCGGCCTCGAGGGAAAACTGTTGGAAGTAACTCTGCAGCAGCAGCAGCCCGAGCTCGAAGGTCGAAAGAAAGCCTTGTTACAGGAGGAAGGTGAGTATAAGATAAAGCTGGCGGACATGGAAAAACAGCTTCTTACGGCACTGGCCTCTGTGGAAGGTGACTTGTTAGATAACGCGACACTTATAGAGTCCCTGACCCGGACAAAGATCGCAGCACGAAAGATCCAGGATGCACTTGCCGCATCCGCTAAAGCGTCGTCACTGCTTGATAAACAGCGTGAGGCCTACCTGCCACTCGCACGCAGCGCTTCGCGGCTCTTCTTCATCATATCAGAACTCGTGCACATAAACATGATGTATCAGTTCTCCCAGACATCTTACTTGCATCTCTTCTGCCGTGCGCTTGAAGATCCAAAACATGACGCTTCCGAGGTGCAACTGGGCCAGCTTGTGTCAAGGTTCGAACGGTCGGTGTTCTCTTTTATTGGCCAGTCCTTATTCAAGATTGATCGGGCAACGTTTGCTATGCACGTCGTCCATGGCATGCACCCTGAGCAAATCCACCCAACAGAGTGGGCCTTCTTCGTGGGGGACTTGGGCGTAGGGGTGAGTAGGAGTGGTGCTGCGACAGTGGCACCACCGTCATGGGCCGCGGCTGACCGCGAGCAGTCATTTGCAGAGTTCGTGACGCACCTTCCGCAACTCGCCAGGAAGCTCGAACTGGAGAGTGCAGCGAGGTGGGTCCAGTGGTCGCGGGCTTTGGAATGCGAGCGTGAGTTCCCGACTGAGGTACTCCGCGAGACAACACCATTCCAACGGGTATTGTTAGTTAAAATTTTTCGTCCCGACCGTCTCATGTCAGCCATCGAACATTTGTTTGTCGAGATTCTTGACTTGTCGACGCTCACACCGCCGCATTTTTCCTTCGAGGAATGCGAAACGCGTGCCGACACGCCTATCCTCTTGATCACAACACCAGGGGCTGATCCTTTCCAGGAGCTTCAGGAACACGCGGCCGGCCAAGCAAATTTACGTTTCGACATGTTGGCCATGGGCGGTGGCACGCACGGAACAGCACTTCGTCTTCTTGAGATAGCCACGTCGGATGGTGCATGGCTCTGTCTGCAAAATCTCCACCTCGTTGTCGCATGGCTGCCCACTCTCGAGAAAGCGTTGGCAGCTATCCAGCACGAGGACAAGTTTCACATTAGCTTCCGTCTGTGGCTGACGACGGAGCAGCACAGTGAGTTTCCCTGCACACTACTGAAGCAGTCATGCAAGATAACGTTTGAAAGCCCGCCGGGCACGAAAAAAAACATGCAACGTACACTCGCAGTCTGGGGGTCGGAGTTTTTCAGCGCACACGATGCTCCTACCCGAAGGCTGCTTTATCGTCTTGCTTGGTTCCATGCACTTGTCCAAGAGCGCTGCACATATGTTCCACAGGGTTGGTCAAAGCCCTACGATTTCTCGGTCAGCGACCTTCGTGCCGGCAGCACAGTGATGTCCGCTGGCCTCGATTTCGTTGCTGTCCGCAGTCTGCTGGAAGATGCAGTCTATGGTGGTCGTGTTGACAATCAACGGGATGCACGGGTACTACGAATATACTTACAGGAGCTTTTCTGTGAGAGCAACTGCGACTCATTGCCATTCGGTGGACCAAATGAATCGCGGTGTTGTTCGTTCGACGATTGTGTTTCCGCTGTCGACTGTTTACCCGATGCTGATATACCCTCAGTTTTCGGTCTCCCTGACAACATTGAACGATCGACACAGCGGGCATCGTCAACTCGCCTAGTTGACCACCTTCGTCGCCTAGCATCTGCCGGTGTGTCGACTGTCAGCTTCGACCGCGACCTCTGGCGCGCAAAGCTTTCGCCTTTTCTCGACCAATGGCAGACGCTTGCTGTTCCTACCACTTACAGTGGTGGTGATCTCGAAACCACAGAAGCCGAAACTGATCGTATAGATCCCCTGCGCGACTTCGTCGCTGTGGAACGCGCGAAGGCAACAAATCTCTGCCAGCTTGTAAATGTATCAATGGTAGCGCTTAAGCACGTTCTCTATGGCACACGGCTCCTATCGTCGGTTGTTCGAGCTATCGCGACTGCGCTTATCTCTGGAAACATCCCCTCCACGTGGGCTGCGCACTGGGACCAAGGTCCAAAGGACCAACCTACAGTCTGGCTCGCTGGGCTTGCGCACAAGCTCACCGCACTACAAGAGGACCGGATAACCAGTGATCTTTCGGCAATTCACTTAGATCTGAATGATGTCTTCCGTCCGGCGACCTTCCTCAATGCCCTCCGTCAGCTCACGGCACGATCCTCTCAATGTCCAATCACCGATCTGTTTCTAATATGCGACTGGTCCGAAATGAGACTACCCGAAACGGCCTGTAGTGTTGTATGTCGAAAGCTGCTTCTCCAGGGTGCGGATATCTGCCGTGACCATTTAGTCAGGGCCACTTCAACGTCACCAGATCTCATCACACTGCGCCCATTGACGCTGGCCTTTATCCCGAATGCGCACGTTGCCATGTGTGGCATCTCGCTCCCAGTGTATGTCGATACTTCACGCCAAAACTTCGTCGTGAACTTCAACTTCGCCTCAACCAACGCTGATGACCAGTCTGTTTGGGTTCTTGCCGGAACTGCTATATTCCTCCGAGGAAGTACCTAGCCTTGGTAGCTCGCTCGCACTCTCTCTCTCTCTCTCTCTCTACAACACAAACACGGAGTTTGGTGAGATAATCCCACATTCGTTCTCAGGTTATAGTTGGTCAGTATTTATAGTTGGTCAGTATAAGGTCACTCCGTCGGTTGACGAAAATAGTAGTAGTGTGCGGTAGCTCAATCTTTTCGCTGCAGGAGCATCGGGCGTTCGTGCGGAGATATAGCGGACGCTCGCTCGTCGTTAGAGCACGTTTAGTACCGTACCTACTGAATTATAATGCATGATTTCTGGTCGTCCGAGAAAGATTCCTTCAGCTTTGTAGAAAACAGTCACCGTAAAACTCGACCCTACCTCTCTCTCTCCTCGGTGCCACGTCAGACGGAACACCCTGCCCATAAAGAAATTTGTATATTCAAGCCTCTGGGACTCGTCGTTTGCGCCCGGCGGCGGGGGGTGAAGATTGAAGGCCTTAATCATCGCGTGCCGGAGGGTGCCCTCGCGAACGTCGCCTCCTGCGAAGCGAAGCTTGGAACGACCTGTGTAATTGATCGGCTTGAGGTAATGATCCATCATCGTAACGCCATTCATTTCGAAGATCTTTGCGTAGGTGAGCTCGCTCTTCAGCCGCTCGAAGACTCGCATCACCTCGGTGGCCTCCTGCGCCTTTCCTCGTCCGTTTTTCCGGGTGCCGGCCACGTGCAGCTGTGAAAGCGCCCGCCATGCATTTCGACCATGCGCGGGATTGAGGCGAAGCCGATGCCAAGCTTGTCCACGAACTGCTGCGGGTCCGCCTTGCCGGCCATGTAGTCTTCGATGATGTCTCGAAAGATGGTTCGAATCCGCTCGGCGCCGGCCTTGAGCGTGCCCTCGAAGGCCGGACTTCGAATTCGATCAAGGACCTGGAGGATCTCGGGCTTGAGGGGCCTGCGCTTGGAGCCGAGGACCTCGCGCAGTCTCTGCTTGGCCAATAGCGCGGGATCATGAGGTTGCTCACGCGCTTGATCATCGATAGCGTGATTACGGCGTTTTCGGGCAGAAGCGCCTCGAAGATGGAGTTGAGGTCCTCGATGAAGGCGCCATATTCTTCCTCGCAAGGCCAGCCGTGGAATCGCAGAATTTATTCGCGGTCTTCTTCCAGTAGAGCATCGCCGAGACGAGGGAAAGCAACCGCGGTATGAGCTTGGTTTGTCGCCACGTTTTCTCGTTTGTGTAATAGGTAAAAAGCAAAATGAAGTGTGGGGGACGTTGATGAAGCGGCAGCGCGTCGCCTTCATTATACTCGCGGAATGGCACCACCAATAATTCTAGCTCGACGTAAAAGAAGAAGAAGCCATTCTTGTACGACGGGCTTTCTTTGCAGAACCAGTCGAGGGCCGTCTGAACATCAACATCATCGCAATCAACGTGGAATTCTCGGTACAGCTCCATGACATCTTCGTCAACGCCCGGTCGCGCGTCCACTGCGCTCTCCCGCATGGCATCAAATACGTGGATCATGCGCGAGCTGTTGATCTTCAGCTGCTCGCTTTTCTTCAACCCCACCGAGCCTCGGAACGTCGGTCGATTTGAGCCACCACTGCGCCCCCTCGGACTTGAGACGCTTGTCCGGGATGTCAGTGGCATCATGCTGGTCGGTGTCCGGCGTCTCTTTCGAGCTCAGCATTTCATTGCCGGCCTCGCCGTCGCCCTCTTCGTCATTTTCGTCGCCATCATACGTAGCTTCGAAATGCATGTCCTCGACGTCGCCGCTGGTCAACTCCGCGCCCGCGCTGGCGCCGCCACCGTGGACCTCGAACGGGTTGCCATCGAGATGTACCTCTCCCTCTTCGTCATTGTCGTACTCCTCGCCCTCCTCCTCGCCCTCAGCCGCGTTGAGGCGCTGGGTTGCTGCTTCTAGGTGCCCGGCTTTGTGGTAGCAACCGGCCGAAGCGGAATCTTGCGGCGGTCTTCTTCATGGCGTTGGTGCGGTAGTTCAGGGTTTCAACGAGGAAGGGGCAGATGTAGTTGACGAAGTTGTGTGGGTTGGTCAAGCTGAGCTTCTGCCCGTGGAGGCTAGTGTGGAACACCGCGAGTCTGAGAATGATGTTGCGGACGCGTTCCGGGTTATACTTGTCTAACTTTTGGAAGTTGAGATAGGTCTCGGCGTCGACCAAGACAAAGTAGTCGCGGTTCTTGGGGAATCCTGACTCTCGCATAATACGCTCGAAAAACGGGATATTCTTGTCGCGAAGGTGGTCAGGTCGGGACGATTTGCACCCAGGAAGCGACGTCAGCACACGACACCCTTGGTGACCGAGCCGTAGCCAGGCGAGCCGCTGCGCGGAATCTCTTCACGGGTCACAAACTCAATGTTGACGTAGTCCGGCACACCGGTAGAATTGGTAGGGACAAGTTCTTCGCGGTTCTTCTAGAAGAGGAGGAGGACCTTGTTCTTGTGAAACGTCGGCGGGTAAGCGGGCGGGCGCGCTGGGTCGGTCCTCAAAGCTGGCGCGCCAGGCTTCATCTGGACGGCGAACGCGAGGTTTCATGGTGATGGACTTGTTTGTGAACTCCTCCATGTACTTTAGGAATACCCGCCATTGCAATTTGACGTAGTTGTCCGTGAGAAACAGAATCGTCTGTAAGACAAATTGCCCGTCCGGGTTGTACTTCAGCTTGGCATGTCGTGCTTCCTCGTAGCGGGCAGCAATTACATCAAGCATGGCATCTTTCTTCTTACGCGAGGCCGTAAGGCACATGCGACTGGCACAATCCCAGCCGTACTGTGTCAACCCGCCAATCCAACCGAGGCTCAGAGTTGCCAGCGACGTTAATGGCAGAATCCGTTTTGAGCTAGTGGAAGAATGAGCCATGTTGCTCGCTAAGACGAGAACTCGCGACTCCATTCGAGGCTCTCGGTTCTCAACCCATTCTTGGAGCTCGGATCCCGACAGATGAGGATTAAAGTAGAAAGCCCCCTTTTTCGTTGGCCGAGGAGTCTCAGACTCCGCAATTCGGTGGTTGGCCCGGAACGGTTCGCCTTTAACAAGTCTCTCACGAGCATATCGCGGCACGTCGACGGAGCTTTTCGAGAAGAGACACGCCGCCATGACTTGATACAGTGCCGACTCACCGTCCTCGACGCCAACACCCGGATTTTTTAGATGCTCGAGTGTGGATGCAACACCGACATCGCCCTTGATCAAGCCCTCTTCATCCAAAATGGCCTCGAGAGCGTCACCATGGCGGAAAGAAGCTTTTGCTTTGAATTCTTGAAAGTCGCGACTGCACCGCCCAACAAGCCGTTCTTTGGCTGCTTCATCCGGCTACATCGTCATCAAAGCCGAGCGCTCGTGCACCGGGAGTCTCGACGCGAAGTCGTCGAGGAGGTCGCGTCGCCGATGTCGTCCTCGCGGAAGCTTTTCGCGCGCAGCCATAAGTGGTCTGAGAAGCTTTAATCGACGTTGGGGAGTCAGCTCCGCCGCATCATCATCTTCTTCTCCGGCACCGGTGCTTTGTTACGAAAGTCGAACAGCATAAAGTTCGGCCTGTTCGCGACGGATTTCTTATTGCTGGGCACTGATCTTGTCCTCTTTCTCGTCCAGCTCGCAATACAGGCGGTTGACTGTCATGCGCTGCGTCTTCACCAGAGCTTCATAATCACAGAGCTGCTTTTGCAGCTCCTCCGAACTCAACTCCGCGTCCATCTCGTTGCTGTCGCGGTATTCGCCGTCATCTTCCTGGCCACTCATTCGACCCTTCTGGCGAGGTGGTGTGGCGTGGCTTCGGCCGTGTTGGACACGTCGCTTGTTCCCGGACGAGGGCGTCGGCGACGGGCTTCGAGCCCGGCCGGTGTCGGTGCTCTGCACGACCGGGGCTGCCGGGGCGGGCGCCGGAGCCGGCAGAGTCGCAAGCTCTGGCTCACGCGAAGGGCTGCGGGCTCGTTTTCGCCTGTCGGTGGCCCAAAGCATCTCGTTCGTAGCCTTCGGAAACGGAATTCGGCCGGTCGGCCACGGCAGCGTCTCTCCCTCCAGCAAGATGACGTAGGCACAGCGCCACTCCTTGCTCAGAACGTAGTGGCGCCGGTAGATGCCATTCGCGTTATCGCGGCACAGATAAAACACTCCCGACCCCCGGGTGACAAAGGGGGTACTCGCCGACTCGTCCTAGACCTCACTGAACGAGGAAAACACGGACTCGGGGTCGGATATGCTCGCCACACACCCTGCTCGCGCTCACCAAGCCTCTCAACAAGATGGAGAGATGGTATATGATAGCAAGAATGCTACAAGAATACAGCAAGAATGCTTCTCACAAGAGAGAGGTATGATGTCACTAAGAAGATAGGGAAAGGCGTCCCGTTGAACGGGTATCAAGCCCCGAGAGAGGGAGGGTAATAAGCCATAGCGGTCAAGAGTTGCCGCCACAGGACCCCCCTGGTGAGAACACGAGCTGCCCTCAGCGAGTCCGGCGATAAGCACGAGCCTTGGCTGAATGAGCGTCTCGGGGACGAATCTTTTTGTAGACACGTTCAACGACAGGTTCAGGAATGTGTCCACCACGCAAAGTTAACTTAGGAATCAACACATCGATCTCGTGCGGGGCGAAGTCGGTGACACAAGGAGTGGTACTGTTATTGACCTTGGCCTTGTCGGTGAAACTGCGACCGTCCACGTCCTTGTATTCCGGCTTAAGCTTGCGAGTAGAGAGATGTGATGTAGGCTTGTAATAAGAAACCTTGTCATGGGGACCGAGATCAGCATAGAAATGCAGAGCGACTCGATCATTCACAAAATCATAGGGTTCATAAACTTCAGCGACGTAAATCTTCTTTCGCCAATCGGACCGTTTGTTATCCGGAATCCGAAAGATAACGAACTTACCATGCTTGTAATCATCCCGAAAGGTCTCCTTGGGCTTGGGCACAGCTCGATCGACGACTGGAGAAAACATCACAGGGGTGATCTGGCTAACATGAACACAACGGCGTTCGGGAGGAGAATCAAGAGACTCAATCCTGTAAGTGACCGGGGACAAGCGTTCCAAAATAACGAATGGACCGCGCCATTCCGGTCGAAGCTTGTTCTGAAGAAAAGGGATGTAGAGCAGAACATGTGAACCTTCTTCATACTCCACATCAACATGGTCCGCATTATAGGCGAGACGTTGTTTACGAAGAGCCTTCTCACGAGCTTCGTTCACCGTAGCGGTATAGAACTTCAGCCTCTCGCGAGTCTCTGCCACAACATCGGAGCGAGTTTTCGGCAGGCGGCGGACATCAAGATCCATGATCGTGTAATCGGTTGGCAATAAAGGCTGCCGGTTAAGACGAAGCATGAAAGGTGAGATCTGAGTCCCCGGAATAAATTTACGATTGTAACAGAAAGCAATGTACTCCGCGAATTCGGGCCATTCCGTGATCTTGCGGTTTTGAAGGCACGCACGGAGGAAAGCCTTGATAAAGCGGTTGACCCTTTCCGCAGGATTAGCCTGAGCATGATACGGAATCGTGGTACTATACCGAACATTGAAAAGATGACAAAACTCTTCCATCAACTTGTTGACGAACTCTTTCCCATTGTCGGTACGAATCCTCTGAGGTAGATAACCTTTGAGTAATATATTCGCGACAAAAGACTCGAGGATTGACTCAGCAGTCTTATGGTGTAGTACGTCAAGAATCAAGAAATGAGAAAATGGATCAAAAAAGATGATGAGATATGTCTCGGGACCAGCACTGGGCAAAGGTCCAAACAAATCCATACAAAGGACGACGCAATCACCATCATACACCGGTTGCTGAAGCAGACCTGCTCTCTTTGGTTCAGGCGTACGAGCTTTCTTGCACACTATGCAACCAGCAATGTAAGCACCCACCTCATTAGACATGTGGGGCCACCAAAACGTTCAAGTATCGACTGCACTGTACTTTGACGACCCATATGACCACCATTGAGAGGTGTGTCATGGTACAATCGGATGATGCGCGTCCGTAAAGTTCGGGGTGCGACTATCATCGGGTGCAAGTCGGGTGCGGCACGGTAGAGAACTCCTTTCACCACTTGATAGCGATAGTTGGCTCCGTACCGACGAAGAGAATGGCCCTGAGCATGCGATAACGAATGTCCTCGCAAGTAGCATCAGTGATCTGCTCTTTGGCTATCTCTTCCAAAGTCAAATTATCCGGAATCTTGTCGATGTACTCTTGGTAATCATCGGCATCACGGAAAATACTAGGCTGGGTCTGCAGACGTTGCTTCTGACGTTGTTTCGTAGCATGAGACGTGACCAATTGCATCGGATCATCGAGGTCTTCTTCCTCTTCCTCCACAGGCAACTCAGTCGTAACAAACGACAGAATGACATGGCACCCAGGTAAAGGTACTCCTTCATCATCAACAGAACGAGGGAGTTCTTGGCACACTAGATACGCGTGGTTCAAGGGTTCACCAAACTCGTC
The DNA here is from genome assembly GCA_029834535.1 of Chrysophaeum taylorii. Classification (NCBI taxonomy): domain Eukaryota; class Pelagophyceae; order Pelagomonadales; family Pelagomonadaceae; genus Chrysophaeum; species Chrysophaeum taylorii. Next base: position 31,495 of record JAQMWT010000183.1, read on the forward strand.
CGTCTCGATGACATGATCTATAGGATTGCGAGAGAGACAGTCAGGGATGCTCATTCCCGGCGACTTCCCTGGCTTGTAACCCAATTCAGGATCAAAGTTGGCGAGCCGCATCGCCCATCGAGCCAACTGCCCAGACGAGTGCTTCGCCTTTCGTAAAAACGTCAAGTTGCGATGATCTGTTTCAAGGATCGTCTTGTGACCTTCGATATAAGAGCGGAAATGCTCAAGAGAAAGAATAACTGCCAGTAGCTCTAGCCGGCGAGGCTCATAGTTCCGCATCTCTTTCGGCACAGCTCGGCTCCAATACTCAATTACTCGTTCCTCTCGTGTCACCTTGCCGGTTTCGTCCTTGACTTCCACGAGCTGAAAAAGATACGCACCCAGACCATCCTTGGAAGCATCCGAGCGGATCTGAAAAGGAAGATCGTAGTCAGGATGATAAACTCCGCGAGAGTCCACCAAAGCTTCGATGATCGTGTCCCATGCCTTTGGCACTCAGGCGTCCACTCAAACTTAACGCCTTCAAGACACAATCGCCTAAGCGGCTCCACAATCTTCGAATAATTCTTCACATATCGGCGGCAATAGTTGCTCATGCCAATGAAAGATCGAATCTGGGTCTTCGGGGACGTATTAGGCAACGTGCCGGGAATCGGCATCTGCTGCAACGCTTCTAACGTCTTGGGATTCGGCTTCAAGCCTTCCGGAGTCGAAATATGTCCAAAAAACTCGATTTCATCCTTGAGGAGGTGGAACTTCGAAGTTCGTCCACTATATCCTCGCTGTGCTAAATGGCACAACACTTCAATCAAAACTTGTAAATGTCGATGGAGTTCATCCGATCCCATCATAATATCGTCGACAAACGCGACCAAGTCCTTATACATCCATGTGGACAAATCGCTGGCCATCTGCTTACAAAAGAGAGCTCCTGCTGTTTTTACTCCTAGAGGCAAGCGCAAGAAACTATGGGCTCCAAGTGGACTAACCATCGTAACGGCGTCCTGAGCAGCGGCATCCAAACGTAAGTTATGATAACCCCATCGAATATCAATGCACGTCCGCCAACGGCGCATGGCAAGAAAAGCCAAAGCACCATCTTGACGAATATTCGGCCAACTGTCATTGACCACCTGATCATTGAGCTGACGCAAGTCAACTGCAGCACGAAAAGCATTCGACGTCCCGGCCTCGGCTCCCTTCTTAGGCAGCATCAGTACAGGGAATCCCCACGGAGAGTTCGCCGGTCGGATGACTCCATCGCGACACCACTCAGTGATCTGCTTTCTGAGACACTCGAGCTTTGCTGGCGTCAACCTATAAGGCGTCATCTTGATCGGTCGTGGGTTTGCGTCTTTAAATCGTAGAGAAACCGGTGGCGAGTCCACGGGTCTCATAATCGGATCAAAGAAAGCCCACGTATTGCACGCAGGCTCAACATCATCTTCGCATCATCATCCAGATGCGGGTTGTCGGGAATTCCCAGATCTCGAACAACCTTCTTCTCCTTCGTCGGAATTACGACTTTCATCGCATCATTGTCCTTGACGTGCTCGGGAGTCTGCGGTAACGGTACACCGTCCGCATCGCGCGGCGCATCCTTCCATGGCACATCGAACTTTTCTTCGTATTTGAACCTCACCTCAGGGTGGCTCTTATTGATCTTTTCACCTTTGACGCGCACATTCGGCTCGCTCCTTACTTTCGGCTCCTGTTCAGGTTCAGGATCCGGCGGAACGTCCACTTTGATTGTCAGGGGCAGCAGAAAAAGCATGAGCCGTCCCCGGCGCATCTGTTGGAAGCGGAAGCATAGGAACTTCTGCGGTTCCCAATTTAGTGGGATCCTGGAGATCATCTTGACACCAACGACACGAGTACGCGTATTTAACAGCGGAATCTGTACGTGACGAAAGGTGGTGTCGGAGATTCGCAAATACTGCTCAAAGGATCGATCTGTCGGGCTCAACGCGGTCGGCAGGACTTCGCCACTTTGGCGGAAACCTCTGGTCACGGAGTTGTGCAGATCGACTGCCAAAATCGCAAGAGTGTCTGGAGGGACGACAGACGCTAAATGTTTGAACGAATCTGTCTTAGTAGCCCAATCATGGTCCACCGGCATCGTGAGCAACTCGGCCGTCATCTCGAGTCAAAGGCTGAGTGTCCAAGCGATGCGGTCCCAAACGAAGAGGAACCCGCGTAACGGTGTAAGCCGTATCTGTGGCTTCTCGGGAAGAGCCGAGATTATTCAGCTGGAGCAGGTGGCGTTCATGAGCATAACCTAAGGCTGCAGCAAATTTTCGTTGCATGTTCGCACATGTCTTCGGAGCCTCTTGCAAGTGGAGTGGGTGACTGGAAACCAGCAATCGCGCGCGAGAGCTCATTAGAGTGGGCGTGATATCATGAAAATTGACGACGTACACGTAAGGGTGTAAGCGCTATATAATAATGGACGCCTCCTGTTCAATCAGCCACATCATGAAGCCAGCCATTTTGCACAGCTTCATCGTCCAGTTAGTGGCCGTAACACCCTTGCCAACATCTCTGGATGTCAAGTTGCAGAGTGCTGAATGAACGCAGGGTGGAGACGCTATACACATCGACGATGACCATTCCGCTTCAGGCAAATAAGCCTTGATCAATCGGAGGGTCGAGTCATATCGTCCGCAGAGCGTGTGCTGAACCACAGGTATCTTCGGAAAATTCTTCTGATGAACCTTGTTGGCAGCTGTTGAAGAGCCAAGAGCAAGGACGACTCGAAACGACGTCCCGCACAACTCGTTCGCTCGTTGCAGTCCTAAAGTACTTCCTCCGGCGCCGCTAAAGAGCATCACAACCTTGCGATACGTGATCGGCACCCAGTGGACCTTTTCAAACCTTCGGCGAATCTCGCCTTCTGTAACTTCTCGGCATTTCTTTTCCTCCTCGTCAGTTCGTCGGTCGAAATCGTCGTTACCGAGCGATTCTTGACGAGAATTCTTCTTCTTATCGGCAGAAGGAGACGCCTTCTGCACTGAGCTCAAAAGCATCGGTTCGGGAGCCGCATCGCCTTGAGTTATATGGCTTGCGACCGAAACAGTTAATGATAGGTTAGCCTTGTTAGATTCGGCTTCACCATCCTTCGTTAAATCGTCGACCGTCTCAGCATTCAGCTCGTCATCAAAACGAACAATATCGCCCAAAGCAAGGACTTCACCTTGAGTAATCACGGTCGGCACATCCTGGGTAGAGGATATCGCCACTCGAGCTGCGAACTTATCATGATCCTCAGGAGAAGAACACATTCCATCGACTACCCCGAGTTGCTCGTACCCAGAAGACGTAGCAACGAAAACTTGCCCAGTTTCCACGGGCTCTGAAAGAGCGACTGGCACGCAGTAGGTGCGCCCAGGCTCGACCTTCATCGTGCGCGCAGCATAGGCTATCACTTCATAGGCATCGCTGTTCGAACTTTGAGAAGGCGTAACTGGAGGGACTCCCCAAGTCGTCGAAGCTCCCGCTCGTTTCGGCGGTGGACGCTGGAGGTCTTCAATCTTGCACAAGCGAGCGTAGACTCGGTTCTCAACTGTGCTCAGGCTCTGTTGCATCGCATGGTGCTGTTGCCCATAAACCTGAACTACCACGGGATTGCTCTCGTCATAAGTTGTTCTGAACGTCAAAATCGGAGAATCTACTCGTCGATCCTGCACCTTTAACTTCTTGCGCCCGTAAGCGACTTGTGTGCGTAGAAACGCAATGCGATTTCGCGGGTAGTCCACTATGGCTCCCAACACCCGAATATCGCGCGCTCCCAGCAAAAATATATGATTAGTATCGGCCACAATGGCAACAACTGGAACGGCCACGTCGCCCGCAAGCGCAATCCGCAATGCGACCCATTTGTGGATAGTCGTCTTGTTCAATCCTGACCCATACAGGGTGCGCTCGACTGGAAGATCGCCCCGGTCAAGGATGATGCTATCCTTTTCCAGTTTTTCAACCATCCCACGACAAGTATAGGAGAAATCAGCCATTCCATCCGCGCCTAAAGTCGTTGCAAACTTCGGCCCGTCTCGTCGTCTATAAATATGACCAACTATAAACGTAAGGGTACCAGGGTCCAGGCAACCGATGGTGATGAGGTCTTGCTCAATCTTTTCCCCATCGCTCGGCGACAGTGCAGTGCGATGACATCGTATCTCCGGTTTCGCATCGCCCGGCATCTGCATCGTCACCGCTACCATATCTAGCGTTCCACATCTCGCCTCTGAATCTATATTGGCGCTCGCCGCTTCGGCTGCTTCCTCATTCCCCAGTTTCGCCGACAACAAATTCTGACACTTCTCAATCGGAGGCACATATATCTCCTCCTTTATCTCTTCTGGCAATCGTCGTTTCTCGTCCATCAAATCGGGTATTTCCGTCAACTTCTCCTCCGTCGGCGCCACTGTGGTCTCCTCTGCTGCGACCAAAACTGTATCGGCTAAAACATCGGCTAAAACGGTCTCGGGGGTCCCCGTAGGAAAAGAAGACGTCGTCCCCGACGTCAACTCGAAAGGTCTAACGTCATCATCGTGAACTGCCCTGCAAGACATGCACACTGACGAATGGGGGGACACTGGAACCGGCGGCATGGGTTCGTCGGTCTCCGAATCTGAGTCTTCCTAGTAGTGCGGAGAATCCCAAGTAGCATCTGACATTGCTTCCACATACGATGTAGAAGGCCACCGAACGATCCGAGCGTTGGTGGTATTTTGCTCCTGTTGCAAACGATGGCTGCTCGTCACAGCGACATCGGCAACATCATCGGAGACTCGGGCGGAGCGCGCCGTCGGGTAAAAGACAACCCCGACAATGGCGGCGCGTCGCATAAAGATTGGAACGCGAAAGTTGCGCTCGAATGGCCCGAACTATCCTGATATCTGCCTCCGTCATACTCGTCATCGTAATGTCGATGACGTCGGCGCCGGCGCGAATTGCGAAAAGAGCTCCGGTGACGGCGAGGACTCGGGCTGCTTTGAGGAGTATTGGCCTTTCGATCAGGGCTCTGGCTTCGATGTCGGCGCGACGATCGTCTAGAAGGTGATCGTCCGTCTCGCTGTCGTGTAGAAAACGACGTAGTATCCTTGATGCCTCTGACCTCGCTCACCATGGTCGCCATTGTGGTGCCAAGATCGGTGAGGGCCGTTTGAATTTCATTAGAAGGCTCCGATCCGCGTGTGGCGTTCGCATGAGATGCATCATCACGCTTCACCCAATCGGACCGCGATATGGGTTGCTTCTTCTGCTTACGAATACGCTTCCACATCGCACAGTAGAAACGATCCGGATCGCGGTTGCAAACCACGCGATTTTCGTGTTCATCTTCATCATGGGTGGTCCAGAAGAACCCACAGTGCGGGCACGTCCTCTTGCCCCACAAAAAAGGATCTCGTAAGATCAGCGGACCGTATTCCCAGACGGTTTATCCGCATCTTGCTTGACTTGTTGATCGGAGGCCATAGCTCGACCTCCCCGCCCTCGCGGCGGTTTATTCGATTTCGGATTAGGAGGGCCTTGGTCCTTCTCCTCCTCCATGAACTTTCGTAAGTCGTTCTCGATCCGCGCAATAAGCGCTACCATCGACTTAAAAGTCACGTAGCTATCAGGATGTCCGCTCCTCATAGTCCGCACTCGGGTCCTCAACTCCTTGGACGTCAATTCACTGATAAGCTGGTCGAGGATATAGACATCATCCATCGTGCGGCTGGACACGAAACAAAACTCAAAGGCTTCCGATTGGAATCTGGTACATTGCGTCTGGACGTGCCGCTCCCCAGACTTCTTCGGAACTGAAGCCTGGGTGACCTTCCGCAGCTTGTCGAGCAGCGCCTGCTGCGTGCGCGGAGGTCGGCAAGTCGATCTAAAATAATCCAAAATCTTATCGCAATACGTCTTGTTGAGACGACGGATGCGACGAACCGAGGCTGCATGCTCTTCATCGTCAGTATCCAATTTCAAGTAAAACGACGGACCGTGCGGTAGCTCATCGCAGAGCTCCTCGTATTTCTGCAAGTGCTCCTCAAGGATTGGTGCAACGGTGCCCCGTAGATGCACAGGTAGTAGGTAACGTACATTTTCGCGACGTCTCCGCTCGAGGTCTTCACGGAGTCGACTTCGGGCTGCAGATCCGCGCTCAATCGTAACACGCTCGCCATGGTCCGGGGTCGTTGGACTCAACGGCGAAAAAATAGCAGTTTCCGGAGGCACGTCAGGGGGCACGTCAGCAACGTCGACTGCCTCGGCCTCTCTTAATTCACCTTCCTCGCGGCCTATCTCAGGGGCGGCGGGAAGAACTGGAGGAGATTCTTCCTCACGCACGTCTGCGTTTATCTCCATACTGAATCAAATATCGATCAAGAATCTCGAAACACGTCCGGATCCGATCACTCGAAGTAATGCACGTTGATTCCAACAACGTTATCTGTCGCTGTAAAAACAACAGCACTCGCGGAATTCCAATCCGCTGGCAATTCAAAAATGCCCGTGGGTAGCGATCCCACTCGCAAAACAGCTTCCACCGTTCAGCTATACCAAAATCAATTCCCGGGAGAATGCGCTGCGATTTCCAACTCGCACGCGTGTTCGTCGTCACTCGGGTCACACGAACACAAACAACGTTCGCGTATATTCTCGACGCAAACCGGTCCACTGGAACTCCGTGTGCTTGATCAGGGCGCACGTACTAATCCGGACCACGTAATACAACACGTACGGCAGCACTCGCTCGTCGGCGACCGATGTAGTCGCACGATCTCATATCCTCCACCACGTATGGCGGCACAGATAAAACCTTCCCGACCCCCGGGTGACAAAGGGGGTACTCACCGACTCGTCCTAGACCTCACAGAACGAGGAAAACGCGGACTCGGGGTCGGATATGCTCGCCACACACCTTGCTCACGCTCACCAAGCCTCTCAACAAGATGGAGAGATGGTATATGATAGCAAGAATGCTACAAGAATAAAGCAAGAATGCTTCTCACAAGAGAGAGGTCTGATGTCACTAAGAAGATAGGGAAAGGCGCCCCGTTGAACGGGTATCAAGCCCCGAGAGAGGGAGGGTGAGCCTTAGCGGTCAGGAGTTGCCGCCACACGCGTTGTCGATGTATTCGCCAGATTCCAGGCGCGGTCCAAGCGCCGAATTCAGGGAGTCGATCCTCGTGCGTCGGAGGTTCTTCGACCGGACGCGCGCGGGGAGGGCCTTCATTAGGCGCCAATCCGACCAGACTTGCCGGCGCGTGCCGGTGGCCAGTACTGCCTTCACCAGCGGATCCTTTCTGTCGAGAGCGAACGAACGCGGCATGGCACGTGCTTGCGCAGGTGTCGCGGGTCACGATGGGCAGCATATACGGAAAGGCGCCGCCGATAGGCCCGGGTGAAGCTCCCGACAACGTGGCTGCGAGTATTCCTTAAAGGCCCTCGGCGCTCGGGCGGGGCGGCCTCAAACGTGCCGAGCAAGGGCTTGGACGGATTTTCGCGACGGCTTTCAAACGAGTGCCGCTGGTCTCGATGTGCCCCGGCGCGCGTCGTAGCCCAAGTTATTCGGTTCAGCGACGTGTTCCCACCTCGCACGACCGCGCTCGGCGCAGCAGTCCCCGGAGAAGCGGGGAATACAACCAAAGAATGCGAATCCTGATTTCGAAATATGCGCTGCAATGTCAGAGTTTCTCTCTCTCCAAAGTTCGAGACGTCGAGCTGACTCAGTTTTTCTACAAAGCTACAGGAAAAAGAACCGGGGGAATGGGATATCGTTAAGAGGGCAGGAGCGCCAGGCCTGTGTGCTGTGCGAGTGCGCAGGGCTATGGGGACTCAGAAGAAAGAGGCAGTGACTCCCCCACGTCAGTGGAAAATCACTCCCCCATGCAGAGAAATCTGCTAACTCCTACCCTTATTCCGTCCGTTGAGAACGCGATCTCATCCTTACCATTATTCTTCCCTTTCACACAATCTATTTGTCCTCTGATTTGTGCTCACGCCCATCATCATGGTCTAGCGCGTCCCGTTGGTATGTAGGATTACATGTTAACCTATGTGTTGTCCTATGTATCGTCTGTCGTGTGCTGAGGCTAGGGGGACCTAACCTTGTTCCCTGAACCTACCCTGCCAGACTCACACGGTGAGACGGGATGGTCCTTCAGTGACTTAATACCACTGCCTTGCGGAATACTCTGCAGGTTATGGGCCCAGCGGGGTCCTGAGGGATCATGTGTTGCATGCACGTACCATATTGGGTTTTGGACTGTTACCGCGCCGGTCCATCCTCGCCATGCTACACGCCTGTTTGTATACGCTTAACATGGGTTGTACATAGCTACACCGCACACGTTAAGACTGCGCACCCCTGTGTGCTTGTTTATAGTCATCGTATTGTCGTGAAAGTGTTGGTGTGTGTGTAGTCTGTTTAACCTGTACTGATTGCACGCGCACTATGGAATATTTTGGGTATGTCCACCTGGACACTCCACGATGGTGCACTTAACCGCTCTCTGAGCACCACCTACCAACAACTGCCTTTCAGTGCATAACCTTCACACTGACTGGAATCACAGTTTGTATAGTTGCCATATAGGCATCCTTCCGTTGTTTACCTGATGAGTGTACATAGACACCGCTAGACAGACCCCCTTGGAATGTCTAGCAGTAGTCAACTGCTCTGACTGAACCCATAGGTTCACGTCACCGTTCTCATGGCAGAACGAGCAGCAAGAGCCGCGCCCAAGGCAGTCACGGGCGCGGACATCCTCAAGCTAGAAGCCCCTGTTGTTGAGTTTCTCAACGATGGGAATCGGTTTCAACTTCAAGGCCGGAAAGTCTCACTGTTCTGTCGACTCCGACCATCGTCATAACCTGGTCACCATGCAACATATCTGCCCAAAGGCAGCGTTCTCATCAGACGTCTGGTACACCGCCATCAGATATACCAGTCTGTGTTCCCGCTATCTTTACCCCGCTGCGATTCTCAGTGGCAACAATCGCCTAACGCAAGTCTTACCAGGCACCTTTGTCGCTATTGTTCTTCAGACCTCGATTTTGATGACAGTTTCGCTTAGCTGCCCCATTTTCGCGTTGTTCTTCCACTCTTGCCCGATTGTCACCTGTTCTTCATAGCCTTTGATTTTTACGAAACTGTCTCCTCTAACGATGTTTGGAATTTGAAGCAGCAATTTAACGCTGTTGTGTATAATCCCAATTGGTATGTACATGTTTTCATTGAATGTGTGCAGTCCTTCAGGCATCTCTCGTTTCAACTCAATCAAGAAGAAACTAATCTTCAGTTCGACGAAGCCACGCTTTGTCGTAAAATTTATGAAGAGTTATATCGCCACTTCGCTGACAACACCAGCAACAATCGTTATGACCGAGGTTGGGTCGACTGGTGTATTACTTACGAGACCAGATCGTCTCCTAGAGCACGACCTGATGCTGACAGGTTATGCCACCCGTCTGATTCATCACCCATTCTTGAATTTGCCTTGGATCCCTACAACTCGGTTTCCAATAACGCAAACGACAAGAGACGCCTCGAACCCCCAGTCTCTTGGATCCCTTACGTGGAAGGTCTCTCCACTCACCAGAAACCCAAGTTGCTTTTAACTCAGCTGCTGGATAACACTGATTCTGAGCTGGATCACACTGCTCATGTTTTCGCGTCACTTACCACCCCAGCACCCGGACAGTCGAAACCCGCTTTTAACGCACGACGTCTTCGTAACTCAAAAGACGCAAACCAATCTATTTCCCGCAATGATCTCAGCTATTATCGCCCTGGTGACTCCTATGTTGCTAGAACACGTGGCCCTTGCCAATCTAATGACCGTCATGTGTACGCGCGCACTTTCGATAGACCTGCCCGGTCTGATATGAAAATGTTGGATCGCACGAAGCACACGATGCATGTTATATAGCTCTCTAAACATACCTCACAGAGTAAGACTACGTCACAATTGCAGGACAACATTAACAAGTTGTTCGAGACTCTCTTACAGTCCGCTGATATCATCGCAACTACAACCTCGGACGATAACACTGACTTCCTTCGCCTTAATGACCAACTCTCTTATGCCGAAGATATGGCACGGAACATCGATATACATCTGCTTTCGACCGAAGCGTCGTTAAACTATGGGCCAGACCAATCTCCTGCGTCTGGATCCAATCCTACTACTTCCCCGAGCGCCAATGGGCATAGCTCCTCAAACGCCATTGCGCCTTCTACAGAGCCAATCAATCTATCTGCAGATGCTGTTGCTCAGCTATCTCAAGAGCAACTGAGTGTGGTCTCTTCTCATGTTACTGCAGCCATGCGTCGCAAAAGTTCCGCAATCAAAATCTCGGCCAGCTAATTCATCACCGACACAATGCACCACGCAAACTGCCCTCTTGCCATTCGACATTGACAATGGTTTAGGAGCTGACAACGGCGAACCAACTTCTCCTGTCGCCCCCATTAAATTCTCCCAAGTCATTGTTACCTCCAAGCTGCTCAATCAACCGAACCTGTTTGCTGCAAGCATTCCTTCTACCAGCGTCCCTTGTGAAAACGCCTTTCTTACCAAGTACATGAGGGATCATAACCTTCCCCTCCATTTCCAATTTCGTTACATAGACAGCTGTGCTTCTATTTCACTCATGACTACGTTTGATTTCGCTATTCCGAATCACATAGTCCCAATAGACCCTAAATGTGCCCCTGTTGTCCAAACTGCCACAGATCAATAAAAGGTATCACATATCATGCTAGCGAAGAATATTGTTCCCCCACTGCCTAATCACCCTGGCATCGTTTATGTGAAAATTGACTATGCTTTGTTCCTCAAACCGGTGCAGGGACGTCATTTGTTCATCCTGAGCGCACCCGAGTGGAACAAGGCTCAACTGACTGTCACCCTAAATGACAGCGAACAACCGAACATGTCACACTTAACAAGCCTAATTGACAAGGACGTACGGGTGCCCATCCACTTTGTAGACCACGATCTACCAGCGCTCCCCTGTTTACCATATGCCCTTGCACGCGACAGGAACATCGAACTACGCTCGCTAGCATTTCCCCTGAAGAGGTACAACGAAAACCGTGACTTATGTCACTACTACAACTACCTCCTCAAGAAGCTCCCTACGCGCCCTTGGCTTCGTACTCTCCTGCTCAACCTCCGTAAGCAAAACGAGTATGTAAAGCGAAACACCGAGCCGCTGACCTGACTAACTTCTCGACCAGTGTTCTTAGATATAGAAAATTCTATTTAGGGCTAGTACCCCCTATCACACACTAAAACCCAGGAATCGCTGTGTTATCAACACCGTGCTGTCCTTTGTCGTTGGAGACAGGACACAGGGGCAGCCTACCACTGCTCATCTCTACCGAAGGGTAGCACAGTAGGAATTACTGTTCTCTAGGTAACGGGCACCAGTCCGGTGTCGGTAGAGGGGAATCTCCAGACATCGTTTCTGACGTTCCACCCCAAAACAAGATGCCAACAAGCAATCAAGATCTACGGCAAGAATTGGTCAACCAACGAACCCAACACCAACAAGACATGCAAGCGCAAGAAGCTCGGCTAGAAGCTCGGCACAAACAAGACATGCAAGATCAAGAAGGTCGCTTCAATGCAAAATTCAACGCGTTTGTGACCCAAGTGCAGCAACAACTAAATATCCCACCCCCTCCTGTCGCCGCCGCGACTCCACCCCCCACTCCGGCTCGCAAGACCCCGAGAGCAAAGCCACCACCTGCAAAGACCCATCAGGCTCTGTCCTCAAGTCTATGGACAGCGCTCAAGTCGAACCTCAGATGCCGCCTTATCATGTCATGCAGATGTTCACCGGGCATTTGATGCCCGAAACCGGCATCACTCCGTATTTCTTGCAGGGCTTCTACACATGGGAATCCGTCAAACGCGGATCTAACGATCTCGCTGACGCTCTCCTCCGCCGCTGCATCGCTGAATACGACAAGAACCCCAAACTCCACGCCACAGCCGGCAACACCGCGGACTTTCCAGGTCGCCTGGTATACTACCAGGGCGTCCACCACAAATTCGGCAATGATTTTTATGACAACATCTACAATACCAAACTCAAAGAACTCCAAGACCAAGAAAAAGACCCTACCAATCCGTTGCAAGGAAAGCTCTATCCTATAACGCAACCCCACCTCAAAGACAAAGAAGCCGACTTTATCGTGTACCTCCGCGGACCGTGCACCCCCTGTTTCGCCGCTTCCTGCACGCCGGTCGTGACTATGTCAAACACCCAGCATACGACGAAATCGACAAGCTCGGGTCATTCCACCCGATAGGTCTCGAATTCGTTCACCAAGTCCGCTTAGCACTCGACAAGCACACAGGCCATAACCATGTTCATCATGCCCATTATGTGTTTAACACATACTTGGAGACTCCATTCAACCCGGAGATCCACGAGCCTGCACATTACATCGACTATCTTCTTCATGTTCAACAGCAACTCCGCCAAATCACCGACGACACCTCTCTACAACTCACCGATGGCATGATCAAAGAAGAGATTCACAAAATCCACCGCTTCAAGTACCAGTCCAGCTTACTGGACTCCCGCGCCCCAACTCTCATCAAAGGCTTCGCTCGTCTTGCTAATTGTCTTCGTACTCCAAATGACTCTCAGCTTCTTGACGAAGAAGATAAGCTGCGATCTATCATATGCCCAAGCTGATTGCACGCATCACAGTCATCTCCACCTTTGAGCGCAACTTCTGGGCTCACCTGAAGCCCCGCCACTCGCTCAACTTCAAGCCTCTCCGCTTTGTCACAGATTTCGGTCGCCTGCCCACCAAAGACAAAGATAACCCACGACTTCGTCCTCGCCGACTTGGTTTCCATCTCACCGAAGATGACGATGACACGTCCCCCCCTGAAGATGAAATACCACCGGATCCCAATGAAGCATCTTCCGACGACGCCGACCTTGTCGACGCCTTTCTTACTGAAGCCGACCTCGATCCAGATGAGGATCATCCCCTCATCCAACACCTCCACGCTTATCGGAAGAAACAAATCTCCCGCCACGCAAAGAAACCCCAAAAGCCCCCCAACCCCCGTTCGCCGTCATACTATGACATCAATGACAGCCCCAAGCCCAAGGCAACACCGGTCAATCCTACCAAGCATCAGCCAATCCCCGTGTTCCCTCTGTCACCCCTGACAAACGCGAACACCCACACCTCCGCAATGTCACCTTTCCCACACAAACTCATCCTCCTAAGCCATCCACCCCTGACCAACGGTGCAAAATCCCCCTTCGTGATGTCCGCAGCAAGCTACAGACTATCCGCAACCTCAGTCAAGCCGGCCAGAAACACACCTCAAACCCTGACTGTATGAACAAACTCATCAAGCTCATCACTACTATCTCCAACGTTATCCTCATCTCTGAGGCAGATAACGACGCCGCCGACTTTCTACAGCTTCTCTCCTCCGACCACCCGCCGGATGATTCAGCTGATGAGGGCGTTATAGACGACGGCTCGATGTATGACGATCATGGGCAACTCGGCTTATACAATGATCATGGGTAACTCGGCTTATACGACGATCAAGTTCCGGAAATCGAAGCTCCCCAAGAAGACTCAATCGAAGACTACGTACAACGCCATCAGGTTTATCTACGTGCTCTTCATCAAAGCAAGCTTTTTCGCTAACGGTTGACGACGACGCCTGTGCCGCCAACAAAACCTTACAGAACCAGGCACCAAGCCTTGCGATGACCAAATTCCCAACTTCATCGTCAATTTCTCCCAGAGTCGCAGATTTCATATGCGCTGCCTTCAACCCAAGTAAGTCTCCCAAAAAGACTTGCTCTCTGCACGGATGTAACGGCCCCCGCACTGAATTTTCTCTCCTTGATGGGGGCGCGTCCTTTTGTTTCACCCACACCATTAAAAACTTTGTTCCAGAATCTATCCGCAGGATCCCCGAGCATACCATCCGCATGGGACGAGGCACCCTCACTAGCAATTTCATTGGCATCAAACCATTGTATCTGCAGGCCGCAGGTCTCTCCTCACATGACACCAAGGGCTCTACCGGCTATGCGCTATATTTGGTTTTCCTTGTCGTTCCACACTTTCGACCAGGTTTGCAGGTTATAGCAACATCTCAACTCAAAGCCCTAAATGTTCAGGCAACAGATCCGCCACTGCCGTACCCCCCATATTTATATGGGCTTCTGAAGCACTCTACTTCAGATCCGCATGACTACAAAGCGCATTTAGGCGCCACTGCTGTAGTTATCGCTCACAGACAAACCAATGGCCTCCTGTCCCTGCCCTCTCATCCAGAAACTGGCTTCGACCATGTGGTTAGCTTCCACACTCGTCGTGACATGTCTCTCAAGGACGAAATCGCAAACATTACCCAAAAGGTCTCAAAAACTCGATCGCAGTCTCACTCTCTCGATTTAGCCAAATTACATAACCACTCCGCCTTTTTGACGGAGTCTTTCAGACTGCCAAGCCCCTATTTAGAATTTGCACCCACTGGCACCGCGGACCTCTCTGTGTCTACACAACCCCCTCCGCTGCACGTTGCCATCATCGCAGGTGGACTCCACCAAGAGGGCTTTGATTCCTTTCGCAAAAGATTCGACAAACACATCATTTTCGTAGCCACCTGTGAAATCAACCCCATATACGTGCTCGAGCGCATTATCTGTTCCCAGATGCCCAGCACTACAGGGATCTCCGGCAACTCACTGCCGATCTCCAAAATGTAAAAATTCGCATGCCTCGATTAGACGTGGCAGTCTTCACCCTACCATGTCAACACCTACGCATAATGAAAGATTACGACGGCTTTGCGACCCCAGCGACTGCCGACCTTTTCGTCAAAGAGCAAGCTCGCTTCGTTCGTTGCACGCTTCCGACCTACACCATTGTCAAGAACGTACCACCAAACCCAACAACTCACGAGGAGTACGCGCATCTCGCAAAACACTATCAACGTGTGGGATACTTTCGACACTCCGGTGTCTATAACGCCTCATCCTTCGGCGACGCAATCAAGAACCGCTACCTCGCTCTTATCGCTCGGCACCTTTTAGATGGCTACAATCTCGAGAAAACCGCCTGCTCCTGGCTCACATCCCCTCCGAGCATAGTTCCCTTTTTGGATCCTGTTCACACCATCACAGCAGACCAATAATGGATACCTGCCCCCGCTCTTCGCGGCACCGTGACCCGCTCGACCTTGGATTACTATCGCCACAAGGCCCTCTTCTCGTATAAACCCCTCACCGAAGCCCAGCTCTCGATTTCCGAAAACGCCCGCATCTGCCAAATGCTCGCGCGCCTCATCACCCTTCCTGGATCTCGACTGGACGCAGACGGCTTTCCCTTTGCCTCCATGGCTTCCATCCCGAACCTCCTGGTCTTCTCATTGCTGCACAATCATTTGCTAAAGCACCCAACTCTCGCTGCCTGGAACACACGCTTCGCTGCTTTCACGCATCCGAGTCAGCACATGCATACCAGTAGGATGGACCCATCGCAGGCACTGCCGCTACCGCCCTAGCATGCGGCTACATCACGCGCGCATCTCTCACGATCCATTCACGACCTCCCCAGATCCTGGATTGCTCCCACCACACCGCCGCCTCTTCGCCGCTACACGCCTTCTCTATGTCTGTCCCCAAGGGTACCGCTTTCCTGGCCGTGGCCTTCACCACCTCCCTAGCTGCCGCGCACAGCTGAACGCGCCCCTCCACGTGGGTCCACTATATGAACCGCTCGCATCCCGGCTTTGCCGCGATCGATTCACGAGGGCGAATCACTCTCGATGACCCCACAGGACTCGTAATGTCCGAGGCACGCCCCACGTACGCGGACTATGTCGGAGATATCGGCGACACACTCCAGAAAAGCTCCAAGTGCTACTCGGTCACTGGCTGGTACCCCACCAACACGAGTTACTCGAATGCACTACTGCTGGTCTCCCCCGATCGCCTTCGATACGCGACTCTCAACGAAATCGCAAGATTCGACCACCACTCGGACCCAGAGCTCCTCCGCCTATTCCGCCAACACCCGCCGTTCTTCGCGTTTAAGGCACTGGCCAACGCTGTCCCGCACAACGCGCTGCAGGCCAAGTACAATGCCGTCCTCAAACTACATGCGTCGCATCACCACGTGAACCTTCCCATCAAATGGGACACTCTGCGCAATGGCATTCCTAGTCCTGGAGACATCTGCCAGATCACAGGTTTCTTCTCGAACATCTCTGGCCGTCTCCTAGCAGTCGAGGAACTCAACTTCGCCTCCCTCTTCGGTGCCGTTGCAGACGCTCACCACGCTGCGATTCGAAAGTCGCCCGACTCGACAATTCTCGAAACGTTGCTTGCCGAAGCCACCGCTGCTAAAGTCAGAGTCGACCAACGAGCCAGCCCTCCTAGCACTTCGACTGCCGCGCTGCCTCCGTTTCACAAACCTGGCACCATCCAGCACGCTCAAAGAGTGCTTATGCTAACTCGCTGGCATCGCATTCACCATCAGCAGCCAGACATTCTTCGCCGCACAATCGCCGCTAATGTCACCAACCTCCGCTCAGGTGATGATCCGTACCTGCAGGACTGCACCGACTGCGAGTGCTGCAAGTCGCACGTTGGTTTCAGCCACAAGAACGCTTCTTGGTCGCATGACGAATTGGCCTATGCCCCTGGCCAGCATCTTCACATGGACGTATCCTACCCGAGCATCAGCAAAGACAACCAACGCTCCCATGGATTGCCCTCGCGTAACCACATGTCTTGCACTATTCCCAGACGCATCATGTCGTCAAAGGCACCACTCTTGAAGCTCCTCCCATTAGGCGAACCTGTCACCTTCGTGTACCCGCAAAGCCAGAAAATGGAACCCTCCAGTGTATCCGCCTCCTACTTCCACAGCAACAACTAATTGCGCAACCTCCCTGGCACTGACAGATTTTTTGTTCGTGATGTCCATAGCTCCATCTTGCTAGTACATCAGGGGAAGTACGGAAAAATCATCACCTCAAGTGACTTCCACGTCGATGCAGATTTGCCGGTAAATCGCAAAGCGGAAATTGAGCACATCAAAGCACAGTTCCTAACCGACTCACGGCAAAACAATCCGCCTCCGGCTATCAGCAACCAACCAACACCGGAAATTAGACAGGAATCACCAACTGAGGGCGTTACACCAAATGAGGGCGAGACTCGCGATCACGACCACGATGATAAACCCGATGATAAGGATATTGATTCAGACCATCAACACTCTGATACCCGTCCAAACCCAGACAACGACGAGCCACCCAAACAGGATTTCTCATTCCTCAACAGGTCTCCTCCACCGGACGGCAGCATCCCGATGCCAAAGAGACACGACCACCTACAGGTTGTTCTCGACGATTCAGGCTTACTCCAGTCATCGCACATCGCAATCAGAGTGATAAACTCAAGGCAGATCTCAAGGACGACCGCGGTTTCCACATCCCCAAAGACCAACTCTACATAGTGAAACGTGTTGATGAATTGTTCACCAGACGCATTATCACACCCGAGTATGGTCGCAACTGGAAGTACCAGCAAGATCAGCCCACGGCACGCGCCACCGCCAACATGTCTAGCACATTGATGTTTCTCATCAGCGTCAGCGCTCTGCACCAAGGTCATGCCGCCAGCATTGTGTCAGATCTGAATATTAGGAGACATACCAAGCCACCGGATGATGTCCCGAAAGGATGGCTCCTCGCGCAAACTACCCAAGATTATGGCATATCAGGTGGCACCGCGCTGGATCTGCAGAGAGAAACAGACGCCGAACTCTTGCATGTCGACTTCCCAAAGAAGCCGTATCATTCGTCTGTTCTAGTCGACCACCTAGACAACGATAACTCTGTTCTCGAGAACTACATGTGTCATGACGAATTGTCACCGGAAGAATATTATGCGCGACAATGGAACCAAGAATTCTGTTGTATGAGCTCCACTCTCAGATGGGACGTCACTGCGCACCAGCACTACCATGTAGCTTCTCGCCACAGGCACGCCTTCATGCACGACTCCGGCGAACTCGGTCATCTCTTCTTAAGTCAAAGTGACCCGAACCAAGACATCCTTCAGGAAGTTGTGGATTATGACTTACAGCAAATCGACCATGTCGTGTTACAGCTCGTGACCGCCGACGACATCGTCTATGAACCTGAGAAGATCGTGGAACTCAAGGGCCTCAGCGAAGAAGATAAACTAAAGCACATCGCTTCGATTCGCAAAGAGATTGAAGGATTATGCTCCAATGGCGTCTTCAAGCTGGAACCATTGCCGCCCGATCGTTCGTCGATCTCGACGAAACTCGTGCTGAAGATCAAGTATTTTGCTGACGGCACTCCCGATCGCTATAAGGCTCGCTTAGTTGCCCGAGGTTTCTTGGCACGCGTTGGCATTGACTTCTATGCCACTTCTTCGCCGACCGCGATGCTCGCCACCAACCGGTTGTTGCTCGCTATCGCCGTGAAGCACAAGCTCCCCGTCGCGCACGCGGACATTCCACAGCCCTTCATCCAATCGGCGCTTGATCGCCCGGTTTGGATTGATTTGCCTCAAGGTATTCGTGTCTCGCCGAACCTCATCAGATACAAAAGAACCACCCAGAGTCCAAGTTAGCTCTACGACTCGTCAAGGCTCTCTATGGCCTCAAACAGTCAGCTTTGTTGTGGAACATAAAGCTTGACTCGTTCCTTCGACAACACGAGTTCGAACGCTCGCAAGTCGACACTTGTCTCTACATCAGTTGGGATCGGTCTATCAACAGATGGGCTCTTCTATCCGTCTCAGTCGATGATCTCTTGATCACCGGTACTAACACTGCCAAAATCACCTCTCTTCCCACTGCTCTGGAGAAAAATATGGCAAAGGTACTTCCTTGGTATCGACGTGCATTACAACGTGTCCGCTGGTCATCTCACCATGAATGTCGCAGCCAAGATCACTAAAATGCTCGCCGAGCAT